>JAECUM010069208.1:0-11812 GCA_016617855.1 Megalonaias nervosa
TCCACAAATATATAAACATATTGTACAATAAGATAAAAAGTATCGATGATGCAGCTCTTTGAAATAAAAGATGAAGGCAGAGCCTACTATTAGATTTAAAGTTGGAGGGTGAGTTACCAAAGTAGTCATACAGGGTGGGTTAATGGGAACACCCCCAATGAAGATGTGGGTGATTTTAAAATAGCTGGGTGTAAAGTATAAGTAAACAGGTTAATCACCCAGCTTCCAGTTGATAGGGAAAGCCCTGTGACGGTAAAAACTATAAAATCCTTAAAATGATGGGATGGTTAATACAGCACCAAAATTGTATAGTTTCATTGCCTTTTGAACCCATTTAATAATAAATAAAATACCAGTGATGTATCACTTCAGTTTCTCAAAAGAATCCCCTTGTTTTATTAGCCAGAGTGTCACTTTGAGACTTTTTTCTTTACGGAATAACTTAAAAAATTTACTTTTTATTCAATTTTAAAACCCACTTGTTTTGCATTAAGAATTTTATTCATACAGTTATTAGTTCAAAGTTGCTCTTATAAATTGCAATCTGTGTTGTATAGATCTGTTAAGATAGACTGAATAAGTTTTTGATCAAAATACTTCCTCCATTCCAAAGTATGCAAATGCAAGTGTAGATTAATACCAAAGGATGCTTGGCAATCCCTGTAATTATTTATATCAGAAAAATGTGTATAATAGAGGCGTTTACATCTGGTGCCCTTTCCTCTCATTTGTACATGTGCAAACTTGGATCCATTTCCAGAAACTGAAATTATAGTCAAGCATGGCCGGGTGAAAAATTTACTGATTCTTTTTAACTTCAAGTCAGTGATGGCATGAATATGCAAAGTGAATGGCAGAATTAAGAAGGTGAAGGATGAAGTGGAGTTTCTCACCAAACAGAGGACAATAATTCTAAAATGATGTCGGATGCCAGGGTAAATGGGTCTTTAAATTAGACAGGTGGTGTGCTGTGTAATATTTTCAATAATTGTGGTGAAAGCTACTTTTTGGTGTCGGAAATCAGCTGCTTGAACTTTAGGTTGCCAACTCTTACACAACATGCACGGGTAAAAGTTCTCTGTCATTTGATGTAAATTCCATCATCAGAATGACCCACATATTGATCTTCCAAATCCTGCAGATCCATTGAGTTTTTGTGGGGGTGGGTGGGAGTAGGGTGTTAAAGTGGTTGGAAAGTGTTTAGCAGGGTAAAAAAAATCAATGCTTTAGGGATACTATATTTTAGAGCAAATGGAGGTTTTCATGCTGTATTCAGTTCACTCAAGGCTTCTTGGATGTGTTCTGCTGAATCAGGAAGTTCATACTTCACTTCTTAATTCAGTGCCCTTTACTCAAATGTTTTTGAATAACTAAGTCATTAAATTGCACTGCTATTCGATTCCTACATTGTCTCATAGGAATGATAGCAGATAGAGTGTGCAGAATAATTTGAGTGAGACACTTCAGCCAATTCTGTACTTCAGTGTATATCATTCTACGATTGTTTTCTCTATTCCCCTTCCCCCCGTGTTTCATAGAAAGATTTTTTAAAAAATCGTTTGTTGCATTATCTAGACTTGGTAATCATCAGTCAGGACAATTTGGAATTTTGTCCATGCTAAATTTGCAGACAATAGCTGCATTTATTTTTTCATGTCTCCAATTCAGTACAGTTACAAATGTATAAATGGCTAAAAGAACATCAGACCCCTTTTTCCAGATTTGAAACTTCAAAGCATAACTGTCTGCTTCTTCCAACTGCTGGTCCTGTATGGAGGAAAATGTGTTGTCTATTTCAGCAGCTTTATACAAATTTTGATCTGATTGGTATTTAAGCTTATACCATAAAGAGATCTCGGATGAGTTTAATTACGAGTCTCGTCTATTCATCTTAATGAGGACCCAGATTTTGCATCTAACTGGCTGAGCTTGTGAGCACTATTGACACCATATTTCTGATCATCACTTGATCAAGTGTGGTATGCAAGTTTATATCAAGATTTTGGGTCAGTTCGAGTATAAATTACATCGATCCATATTTAAAAGTTGATCTTGCGTCAGAGTGGATGAGCTTGTGGACACTTTTAAGACCACATTTCTATCTGATTTTGGTCAGATTTGGTAGTATATAAGCTTATATCATTAAGATCTAAAAAAATTGCAATTTTGGTCAAGATACAATGGTAATAATGAGGATCAGATATTGGGAATCAGACTTGCAACCTTTTTGTCATAACTCCAATGCCTTAACCACTAAGCCACATCAGCTCTTCCCTGGTTGAGGATCTCAATGGTTTTTAAGTTATGTCTCCAGAGGTGGGCTCCCAAGGGAACAAGGATAGATCCAATAATCCATCCTGGGTGTACAGAGTAACTCCCCTGATAATGCCTAGTAAGTGTATACTCTTTAAGGGTTGAATTATGTACAGTTTGTAAGGTAATAATCAGGATTTTGTCTCCAGGGGCAGCAAGAGCTCAAGGGAGATTTCTGGTTGCATAAATGACTTGTCTTGTTTGTGACTAGAAAGTGATCATATGCATACAGTCTTGGAAAGGCTTTGGCTTTCGTGTGTGGCTTTTAACATAGTTTTTCAGCACATGATATAAGTGGGAGCCAGTGTATTTGGCGGAGGAAAAACCACCAACTCATGGGAAGCTACTGGTAAGCTTTCTCATATTCCCACAATGGTCTAGCTGAGACTTGAACTCCTGCAGACAGAGGTTTTTACGGTGATCTATAGAGATGAGCACCTTAAATCATTTGGCCACCTGGGGTCCCTGGTCTTCGAAAGAAGGTAATTGACACCAACATTAAAAATGAAGAAGTGACTGTGCTCCAAACTTTTCTTTTGCCTATGCATTTTCAATATGTGTTTGAATCTGCATCCATAATCTGCATTCATGTGCTGACATAATGATGAGTAGTCAGGAAAAAACATTTTATTCTGCTGAAAAAGCATAATAATAATAAATTTCAGCTGGGGAGGTGGGGTTGGGCAGGTTCACTTCCCTTTACCCCTCCTCTAAGACATTGCTTGTAGACCCCAGGGGTAGGCAGCCCCCATAACCCTGTTGGCTACTTTATAATTTTCATATAACATCACTGTGCAGTGGTCATCTTGAAAATCTCCTTATTACAACACAGCTGAGATGGTCAAATCAATTTTTCTTTATTAAAGACATGATGTCAAGTTCAAAACAACATGAATATGCATACTGCCATTCCTGTAAAGTCAATTTTAAAAAGAACTTGACAAATTCAACACTAAAAATACATTTTCTGTTCTGAGGAAAAGTCGTGCTGACTATAGAGGAAACCTGGATCCAGTAACTATATATTCGAAAGACTGAAGTTCCTGTTTCCATCTATTATTGAATTTCATGTGATATATTTTGGTTGCTTAGGTTTTGTAGTTTTAGTACTGGGAGATGACATCTGCTGAGATATCTTGATAAGCTTTAAAGACTTAAACCAGATGGATCTGTTTTATGCCACTAGAGTTCTTCCATTAACATCTTTAATCCATTTTGAATTACTTCTGATCACATGTAGTGTAATCCATTACGACAAATGTTAAATATCGAAACCAAACTGACTATGCCGAAAGTATCCAAGAAATTGTTTTAATTTGCTTGAGCTCTTTTTACTGTAAAGAAAAACTACATTGGAAGGAAGGTTTGGAAAACAAAAAGGAAAAATTTCTGTCCCATAATGTTTTTAATAATAAGTTTGAATTTGCAGATCTCAGGTAAGTGATGGGAAGGATTGGAGACACTCCTTGTCTCAGGAGAAAAACCCTCATGGCCAGGAGGTTTACATGTACGGTTAAAATACCATGGCCAATAAATTTGTCCTCCACTTAGAGTTATCTTCTAGACATGTTATCTTGGACATGTAAGCTTAGTAGTTCAAATTTCAGAAGAATACCATAGATGATTTCAGTAGTTGGCAGTTAAAATAAGTAACAGGACAAAAGAAACAGGCTTATCTTTGATTCCTAGAAGTTCTTTGGTTAGTAGGGCATCAGTCCCTTTTAAGGGATTCTAATTCATTTTTTTGCACATTTCAAAAATATTGTTGGATGTGTTTTGTTTTAAAATCTTGTTTGAAAATTTAAGTAAAACCAACTTGGCGTAGACAAATGAAAGGACTAGGTCTGCTTTACCCTCAAAATTGATCTAAATCTGGGTTAGAAAAAACATTTTTATGGATAGACTTGTCTTGGTAATACTGTATCACCATGCTGACAAGATTTCAGATTGGTTGCCCAATAGCATTTCTAGAGAATCTAAAGATATGTATTTGACTGAAGCATACTAAATACATGACTATTGTTAGATTCAGTGAAGTAAAATTGTTGTTGATGACAAACTGAGTATGGTCTGATGATGGACTCATTAATCTAGAAAATCTTGCCTTTAAAAAAATAGAACCTTCTGTTTTCATGGTCTTATTTCAACAGACAGGTATGTAAGAAATCTAATTGTGCTGGTGGTCTAAAGATAACAATTATTGTATATACTCGCGTATAAGCCCGTTCGCATATAAGCTGACCCCACCCCCAACTGAACATGTATAAACACTAAAAAGTGCATGACCCACATAAGCTGACCCACAACTCCAAGACATCAAAAGATGCATGCAGTAAGTTCTAAAGGCATTTATTTAGGCGAACTTAGAGTAACAAAAAGTACACGTATACTTATCTCAGGTTTGGCATGTATGATTATTAAAATGAAATGGTATAAACTTGTTTGAAAAGTAATTTATTAAATTTTCTGTTTTCTTATTGTTTCTGCCTAATTTAGACTTATGTATAATTTGATTGAACGATGACAAGAATTGAGCAATCGCGAGTTGCTGTAACACTACCTCTACCTTCAGACCCAATTAATGTTTGTTTAGCATTATTGCACTGGACATTTTATATCAGTGCACCAGTAGTTACATCTTTATTTTGCCCTGAAATTGTAAATAAATAACTCATTAAAATTTTATCCCAGTATGACAACACAACAAACAACAATACGGTTTGATTCAACGCTCGCAATTAGGCTACTGAAAGTATTTCATAATGGCGCCACTGCATGTACATTGTAGGTTTGAACACACACTGAATGAAGTACATCCCTTGGAATCAAATCATGGGCACCACTGCACTAAACTTTAATATCTCCAAAATACAATAATGAAGTTTCAGAAATAATCCTTTGAAAATTATGCTAATACCGTAAAAGCTGAGTTGTAGTTTGCTTTGATGTAAGCGACCTTACACCATACCTGTCAACTCTCACGCCGGGAGAAAAAAAAACCTCACAAATTTTGGGGTCTTTCCATGCCTATCTCCCGATTTCATAATATCTGCCGATTTTTGCAGAGAACTCCCGATTATTACATTGTGTCTTCGATTTTCATTTCTCCTAAAAAATAAAAGTCCTACATAAATATATGTCCTACATACATATTGTATGCAATGCATGGAAGCCATGTCCTGTTGTGTCACCTGCGAATATTGTCGTGACGAAATAATTACTTTACTAGAACGAGTTCGCCTCTTCACAAAATAGGATGTTAAGTTTAAACATTATTCACGTGAATGTATGATTTTTGTTCATCAACAACAATACAAAAATCAGAAAATAAACCCGAACTAAAAAATAAACCACAATAAAACTGTCAGCAATTAATTTCAATCCCAGTTCAGAAAAAGAAAAAAGTGGAGACCTGCTTGTTGGTCGAGATCACCACAAATGCTGAAGCTACGTTCCCAGCAAAGACACTTACATGAGTGAATGCCTGGCATTCTTATACCGTATATACAAACTTTAATTACCATCATTAAATTAAAGAAGGAATGTAAATACAAACCACGCAGCATATGTGTCCTCAAAAAACCAATTCAGAACATATATGTTTTATAGTAAACAATACTAAATGCCTTACGAGTTGACAATAAGGGAATAAGGTCAGATATACAATGAGGGGAAAATAGTTGCCACATGTACGGTACCATGAGACTGTCTATTTAGGTACCTTTAGTTCAGCAAAATTGGTGTCCCTTATATGCCAATCAGTTGCTGGTGCTTGCATAACAGATGGTAGGCCTAGTGTATTACATGATTTCTTTTAATCATGACAGAGGGCCAGTCATTGTTACAAAATAGTTGCATCGATAAGGATTAACTTTTAATTAGTCATGGTGGCTTTCTTGCTTGTTTAAGACTAACCTTTAGCTATTGTGCAGGTTGGTCATAGCTGACCAATATGAAAATAGGGCACGTCCTGGGGGAAAATAAGGAGCATCACAGGGAGAAACCGCGCATCCTTTGTGAATTTCACCCATATTAGACCCGGAAGATCGATCAATATTTAGTGAAAACAAGGCTTTAAAAATGCCACGAAGAACCTCCCGATTTTGGGTCCCAATCTCTATTTTTTTATTCAGTCTCCCTACTTGGCGTTTGGAAAGTAGACAGGTATGCCTTGCACCCCATTTTACAAAACTACGGTAATTGTGCTAATAATATGGAATGAAGGCAATTACACAGTGTACTGGTATAGCTGCCGGTCAGAATTCCCTTTAACACAAGCCAGTTTTGGGGTTTTAATGAATAACTGGCCTGTATTGCTGTCGGAAAATGAAAGACGTGTGAGTGTGTGTGTGTGATTTAGATTTTTAACGTAGCTTTAACAATTTTTCAGTCATCGCTACGATGTCTGCATTGTGACAGTTTATAGTGATGTCTAGCACTGGGGCATCATGCTGCAGACATGTGGCATGATGTCCCACCCAGTCACATTATCCTGACACCAGGCTGACCAGTCCTAACACTAACCTCTTAATGCTGAGTGCCAAGCGAGGCAGCTGTTAGTACCATTTTTTAGTCTTTGGTATGACTCAGCTGGGTTCGAACCCGCGACCTCCCGCATCCGAGGCGGATGCTCTAACCACAAGGCCACAAACGAAAGACAAATCCACCAACTAGCAACAAAGGAGACAAGGAAACATCAAGCTTTAAATTGTGTGGAAAGTTACGATGTTGTTCAGCCAAAACAACGTAGCGATGACTGAAAAAATGTTAAAGCTACATTAAAAATCTAAATCACACACACTCAGCCAAAACACAAAGCTAACAGATTATTATTACCACTCTTAGTGAACATGTAAGTTATGCTGGTTAGGTGCCTTGTACGATTAAACATGTGTACTTTTTCATAAATATTACCACAGATTTTTGGATCACTTACATCATTGAAAATGAGTAACTCGTGAGCGCGTGATTCAACATAAATGAAACAGCTAATAAGGACTAGCTGAAATGTTATGTCGAAGAATGCAATTTGGTCGAAACAATGAATAAAGCAAAAGTTGCATCTAATAATGTTTGGGAATAAATAAGGATTTAAGTGATGCTATGCACACTTTGCACTGTAAGTACTGTACATTATAGTGAAGCATGGTCTCCCTGGGTAAATTCAACCAGTCCATGAATTATTAAGTCTGTATTTACCTTTATTTAATTTCACGTTGGAGAAATCAGAAAATATGCACATGCAAAATAATAACAGAATCAACCATAATACTTTATAACAGCTTAATAAGTGTTGGGTCACCAAAAATGATTTTTTTTACATGCATATGTCTTAGGGCACAGGAAAAAAATTATTTTTTCATGTCCCAAGATTTACAGCCTTCACAGTAGTCAACAAAAAGACTTAAAAACTGTCAAGTTTAGACATTGGCCCGTGGATAAGCGGACCCCCCTTCTTTTAGACCTTTATTTTTTCCTAAATTATTCAGCTTATCTGTGAGTATACACGGGGTGCATTTCATGGTATGCTCAAAGTACAGATCTTAATCCTTAACCCTTACCCCACTGCCATTTATGTAAACCTGGGTTTAGAATAGTAAAATGGTATTGGTACTTAAGACCAAACATTGCAACACTTAGTTACTATACAGAAGCAAACACTAGGATATAAATAACTGGAATATGAATGCAGAATCCCACACATGTGTAACATTAATAAAGATTATGATGAATTGTTTTATGCTTGACTATGTTAATTGCTTTTGAAGAAAAAAGAAAGATTAAGTCATCGATAATGACTATGTTGATACTGCAAGACTATGTGATATGTAGAGGGGTGGGGGAAGTAGAAAGAAGAAGAGGAGGGTTAGCTGACATTTGCTTAATCTTGCATTGATTGCTTCCCATATGGTAAAACATCTGAACTCAGCACAAACATAAAAAAGCAGGTAGTCAAGTACATTATTTAAGAAATGCAGTGCAGGTGAGAAGGAAAATATTTTGTTCTGGTGAAATATTATTTTCATGAAACAGCAGGTATGCAAGTGGGTGTGTTTGGTAAGGGTGATGTTCTATTGCTCTGACGAAAACGAATGTTACTACACTGACATGCAATGCAATCAGGTGTTCTTCCCATAGTTTATTTCAGCATAGTATATACCTTGTCTAATCACCTTACCCTACCTTTAGAGTTGCAGTAAGGGTCAGTACATGAAGTCATCATCTTTTTGCATTAAAAATATAGTGAAGACTAACATATATGTTGAAAAAACTGAAGTACTGAATAATGTAAATTCTTTGGGAAATTAAACAGTGACATCTGATGTAGGGCTGATTTGAGTGAAAAGTGAACCTAGCCCTTTGATATGCATATTTGTCTGCACAGATTTTCATAGCATTAAATTAAGTTTTAAATTTAAAAAAGAATTCAGAATAGACTTTCAGTATGTAGCAAGGACATATTCTACAAACACAAATCTTTTTTTTTTTCTTGACTCCATGTACATTTTGATAATTTTTCCATTATGTTGCATTAAACATTTTCATTATGTTGCATTAGAGACCACTCATTTCATGCTGTTAGTTCATTTTGCTTTTATTTTTCAATGAAAATGTAGAAGTAAGAAACAAAGCTTCAGATCAAGTTAATAAACAGATTTGGCATAAGATATTGTAAGAAAGTGAGTTATTTTAATGTTGGATTCAACTGACTCTGATTATATACAGTGCCTATGTTAATTATACTGTGCAAAGTTTAAGCCTAAGCTCGGGGAACAATCCTGCAGTTGTTCATCTTTCCACCAGATTATTCAGATCTGTGTGATTCTTATGGTCATAATGATATATATATATATAAGACAATTTACTTAACATAGCTAAAATCTTGAGTGAAGCTATTCCCTGTGTTTTTATTAGAAAAGCTTGATACAGACCAACTGGATTGCATACAAAGTTAACTTGAAGTTTCTGTCTTGATTGATGCAAGTTGTTATGTAAATGTACATTGTGTGCTTAACTTTTGTCCATGATTGTAGATTATACTTTAAGATTATGGTCATTTGTAAGCTGGATGTTTATATGACTAACCTTTGTCCATGATTGTAAGTTGTAAATAACATGTTGACATAGATTTTTATTTTAGAATATTCTTGAAACAGACATATTTATGTAGCAAGATTTCAATGTTGTTCTTGTTTACTATTAGACTATGCTTTTCCATTGGAAATCTTCAAATTCTATTATGTTATAGATCAAGTGCAAATGTGTATAAATAGGGATTTGATAAATAATTAATTCCTGTTTTTGGTCAGTTTGTGGAAATCCTTTTTGATCAGAAGTTACAGTTGTGTTCAGATAGAATTCAAGAAGAATTATTTATTTAAATTTTTCATTGGAATTACTACGTACTCTTTGACTTTGGATTAACACACTATTTTGTGACTGTTGTGAACTCATTCAAAGACATTCTGGATTGCATCATTGTGGTACATCAATAATTCAAGACCATTTCAGTTCATTTGGAACATTTAGTATTTTTGGACTTTGTGATAGGACATTTAGGATTATTTGGATTTAATTCACAATAGTGAGTGTCTCTTAAATGTTTCACTTTGTAACTTACAGAAATAAATTGTCTCTTGATTTTAATTAAAGTTTTGCTTTCACTTCTATCTGTTAGTTTCATCTGTTGAATATTTATTCAGTGAGAAATATGTTTCCCACAGCAACACTTAGTCATAAAACCATAAATTTGTAATAGAAACCTTTGTTCAGACAATACATTTCAAGCTTTTCTATCTGAGTTCTGTTTCTGAAGTATCAGTTGGAAGAAATAGCTGCAATAATTTTAGCTCTAGAGGTCATATACTTTGCCGGAATTTCACCAACAGAACATCAAAACTTGAATTTAAGTGTAGAATCCATTAATCTCATTGACTGCAATTTAAGTCTGTTTAAATATTGACCAGTCAGATCTCACAATCTATAATTAACCTAAGCATGTTGGTGGAATTGAGGCCAGAAGAACTTATGCGATGACTTAATTTGTCTGTCATCCATTATTTTAAGTTTATCACTACTCAGGAATCTACTGGGATGATTGTCATGAAACTTTAAAAATACATTTAACCTAAGGTCTATTAGATCCTAAATAAAGCTGGTGCTCTATGGACATGCATATGGGTACCATAGCAGCCATCTTGAAAATGTTATTGTTACTTCTCCCAAATGAATGGCCATATCAGCATCGGGTTTTCACTAAGAGACTTAATTCTTGTGATGTCTGGTGGGTCCTAAATAACTCGAACTGACATCGATTATGGGTGTAATGGTAAATATCATGAAAATTTTAATGTAACTATTACTCCTGAAAGATGGTCTTATTGACATAGACTTTTCACCCAAAGACTTCTTATCATGTTTAATCATTATTAAATGAAAATGGTGCTCATCAGACATCCAGTATGGTTACCATGGTGGTCATCTCGAAAATCTTGTTATTAAATATATTGTAATATTCACATAGTATATCGATCTGACATTCTGCTATGGCTGCCATGTAGTCATCTTGAAAATCTTGTTATTGTTATTCCTGATTGAATGGTGATATTGATACAGCATTGTCACTGAAAGACTAGACCAACTAAATGAAAATAGTCCCTGTCCTGCAAGCTGTCAGAGAGACAATGTGGCCACCAGTAAACATTGTTAATATCTTCTATCAGTTACTCCTTTTGAATGGCTGTTCATATTTAACGGGGGTTTTTGCTGAAAGATTTCTTACAATGTCTGTTTGATCCCAAGTGAAAACAATGCCAATCTAACATGCTCTTGGATATCCAGTATAGCTGCCATGGTGGCCATATTAATTTTTTTTATAGCTGTGCCTTCTGAATGGATTGTCATATCAATATAGGGTTTTCACTAAATGACTTTTTATCATGTTCAGTTGCTCCTAAATGATATTGTTGCCCCTCAGGCATCCAGTATGACCAAAATGGTCACCATCTTGAAAATCTACTGATAGCTGCTTCTCCTAAATGGATGTTGTTATGTACATTGGATTTTCACTTAAAGATTTCTTATGCTGTGTGTTTGGTCCTATTAAAAATGTTGCTTATCTACCATACTATGACATCCCATTTGAAAATATTATCATGTCTAATCTAGACTGGATGGTCAGATCAACTTGAGGTTTTCAGTAAAATTTGTCATATGCTATTTTCTTCTTATTGAAAATGGTATAAATTTGATTTCCAATATGGCTGTCATGGTAGCCATCTTGAATATCCTGTTATTGCCACTTCGCTTGAATAAATGGACATATTAATAATGCATATTAACTGAAGGATTCCTTATGATTAAAGTTAGTCCTAAATGAAATAATACCTGTCTCAGGGGTCAAGCTAGACTTGAATTTTAGGGAGAAGTGACTTCTCCTTTTGGACAGAAAAGGGATAAGTGAGAGCTCAACAGGGAGAAGTGGACACGGAGCAAGAAA
>JAECUM010069209.1:0-21584 GCA_016617855.1 Megalonaias nervosa
CGTCTCTCTCTCTCTCTCTCTCTGTCTCTCTCTGTATGATAAGTAGATGTGACAGAAATACTGTTCAACAAGATTTTACTAGTTTTTTTTTTTATTTTTTATTATTACTATCTAGCGAAGCACAGCTAAAACCTTTGTAGTTCTGTGTTAGATTTTTGTCGTTATATTCCTATTGAAATAATTAATTTTCGCAGCAGAACTAACAAGGAAGCGAGATATTAATTTGGCCACTCTGGTAATCTTCGTATCTAACGATAGTACCTATCGATTCGGATCGACAGCAGTAATGTCTGGGCCACATTCGCGGAAAATACTGCCTTCCAACAGCATCGACTCTCGCTTGCATTTGCCCTTTTCCGAAACTGCATTTAGAATCGCATTCTATTGGAGGGACGTTCTGTGCACTGTGTTCCTACTCAAGCGAGAAGCTCTTTGAAATCAATAGGATGTTCACTGGTTATTTTGAACATAAACTGATGTCGCATATTGTAATGTTCCGTAGTTTTGCGTATCGTGCACTCTCTGAAACGAGCTACATTAAACAGGTGCTTTTCGAGGCCCACGCAACTCAGAGTTGTCAATTTTACGTTCCATAATAACTAGTGTGCTTTATCCAAAAGGTCAGTATCAAATAACTTTTTGTTTCCCTTTCAGCACAAAACTCCGGCGAGTGGTAAGTTTTCAGCGGTACATAAAGCCCTTACAGATAAGAGAAATGACGAAAATAGCAATGAAAATAAAAGCTCTGTTGAAATTATCAATGAAAATAAAATCTCTGTTATTTCAGAAAATAATAAGGTTATACCAGTAGTTTATAAGAATAGAGAGAAACCACTTTCTGCCACCATTTGAGGCCAAAGTTTCAGACCTACCTCGATTTTCCAGTACAATTTAATATAAATCTCTACATTCTAGAACATTGCCGTCATGGCAAGAACTTCAGGTGAAAATACTCTAACCAGCCACTAAATATTAATGATACTCGCACACGACGGCTGAAACATTCTGTCCGTCCTAGCGTCCAATGTATGGACCTGACTGATTTATTCGGATCACTGTCCACTATTCCCAAAATCTGGGGGGTTTTTTTGTTGGCGGATTTAAGGCGTGTTCCACTGTATAGATTTACTGAAAAATGATATTAATTAGAAAATAATGTGCCAGAACGAAAATCAGCACATTTTGTAAATATTATCCTTTTAAGAATAGTTATATTTTCTTATACTTTCATACTATAATCACATGAATCATTTTCATCGCAAGACTAATGCTTGTAAAATATATCATGTATGTTTGTACTCTCTCTCTCTCTCTCTCTCTCTCTCTCTCTCTCTCAACTGCTACTTTTGCGTGTGTTCATGATCTTTTTCAATAAGAATATTCTGAAAACAAAACAGGTTCGACAGGAAACGTATATAAAGATAAATGAGGTCTTTTAATATGTTACTTTAAAGCGAAGAGACTGGTACCAGATTTCTTTTCATTGTTGTTATTGCTTCTGCTTCACTGTCTTTGTTAATTGTATAGCACAGGTTTTATTTTATCAGCTTAATTCATAAAGATTTGTATTTACCACATATAATATTCATCCATTCGCAATAGTATTTCATGCATTTTCTTTTCTTTTATGATGTCTGCAGTGTGACAGTTTATAGTGAGATATATATATAAACTGTCACACTGCAGACATCGTAGCGATATGACTGAAAACTTGTTAAAGCTACGTTAAAAATCTTAATCACACACACACACACACACACACACACACACACACACTATATATATATATATATATATATATATATATATATATATATATATATATATATATACACACACACACACAAACGCACAAACCGTTGATAGTAAATATTTTCAAAAATGCCTTTACGGGAATGTATCTCTTAAAATGTTCTGCACACGAACCTGATGAATGTCATCTGACCTAATGAACTGAAAAATAATGACACTTACTCAGACTATCTGCACGCATACAATGTTCCGCATTAGGTTGATTTTGTCTATGTTGTAGGTCTGTTAGCGGGTAAACACCAGGTGCCGATTTATGTGATCGAATTTGCATTGTTGTCATGAACCTTTCTTTTGATTTTTTTGTTACAAATCTGTTCTTTTGTTACTAGAGGGTTTTGTTTCCTATATTCATTCTGGCAGTTGATAGCATTTCGGATTGACAGGGACCACGCTCATCAATATTTTTGTTCTAGTGCTTTCCTTGTTCGTATGAATTGACTGCTGATTTTCTTCCTAAATGCAGACTGAAAGAAAATCATTCATCGTTACCATTTTGCTGTCTTTATGTCTATCAGACCATTAACCCACATTATCCCACATTAACTGACTATAGCCAATAGCATTAGGAAGAAGAAACGTTTCCCTCCGAATGTTATAGATTAAGCATATCTTCAGATGACATTATCTTAATCCAGTATTCCTTGCTGCAACGCTCACTAATATGACACATTCCCCATTTATAAGACGGGTGTTGTCAGTGTTCGATTTTAATTGCGTAATGTTGATTTCATATTATAATATACCCAATCGTAAGATGACCTTACTGATCCAGATTTATTATGTGATATCAGTATAATATAGAGTATACCCCATTGAAAGGCTGAATCACCTGTAACGATTTTGATTTCAAAGGCCCACTTGAACGAATGTGGAGTGAGGGCTCACTGGAGTAACATACGGTAGCTCAAATGCTTTCCTGACTTTAGATCTTGCTCTTACTTACGCTTACAATAAATGAATGTAAAGTAATAAGTCTACTTAAATGTATTACTAAGCACAAATTTGGGAATGGTAAGTTTTTATTATTCAATCATTTGTTTATCTTTATCATCTTAACTCTTCTTATATCGTATTATTGCATGTGACTTACTACGAATCCTTTATTACAGTTATTACATTTTGTGATTCGTTTTCTTGTCCCTGCATTTATTTAATCAATCTTTCCACATGTTTGTCTGTGTGATTCGGACTTTTAACGTAGATTTAAAAATTTTCAGTCATATTGCTACTATGTCTGCAGTGTGACAGTTTACAGTGATGTCTAGCACTTTGGTATCATGCCGCAGACATGTAACATGATGTCCCACCCAGTCACATCAGGCGAACCGGGCCTAATACTAACCTCTCCGCATGTTTGACGTTTCATACAATTGCAAAGAACGCGGGTTATTCAATATAATATAAGTTGCACTAAAATAGCAATAGCGTCAATAAGTATTTTTCTTTATTTAAAAAGGAAATACATTCAAGCGGAAACCTAAACATATCAAAGTGATCTTCTTTCAATAAACATATTTGCATAGTTTTCGATATAATAATAATATGAATCATTCAGGAATAACCTCATCAATCTATTATTTTATCTCGTTGTTTTTAAAGAGTGGCATTTTGTTAAATTTCTTTGTTGCAGGACATTGCATGACATCATAGTCACAATAGTGCGAAAAGGTCATGGCCGTTCCTGTCGTCTTTCTAACTGGTAAGCAAATTGGAAATCTTGTTAACGTTTTCATCGACCATCAAATGAAAAAACAAACAAACTGCATATATATTTATTTCCGATGAAATGCTGATTCTTGGTCTCGGACAGAAAAGAAAATTATGCCGATGGAAAGTCTCTGGAAAAGTGTTCCCTTTACACATATTCAAGGACTGATACATTTTACGACCTTCCCTACCGACAGTGTGGCCATACATAACCTAATCTTGAACTTATTATTTCATTTCAACACAACGTTTGTCAAAATACGCTCTTTTTGTGCGACATTAAATTGCCCCTTAAAGTGACACTAAGATTCCAAGTTTCAGTAATAATGTCTAAAGGAACACGACGAATTCTGTGATGATCTTAATTATGCTGCCATATCCTACAATCTAGGATTGGCACGCGCCGAATTCTGTGATAACCTTAACGACATAGACATCTTAACGACCTAGGCTTGGCTAGGGGCCGGATTCTATGACAGTCTTAATGACACTGACATCTTATCAACCTAGGCTTTGATACGAACTGGATCTGTGATAATCTTAACGACACCTTCATCTTAACGACATAGGCTTTGATAGGAACTGGTTTCTGTGATAATCCTAACGATACTGACATCTTAACGGCCTAGGTTTTGATAGGGGCTGGATTCTGTGATAATCTTAACGATACTGACATCTTATCGGCCTAGGTTTTGATAGGGGCTGGATTCTGTGATAATCTTAACGATACTGACATCTTATCGGCCTAGGTTTTGATAGGGGCTGGATTCTGTGATAATCTTAACGATACTGACATCTTATCGGCCTAGGGTTTGATAGGGGCTGGATTCTGTGATAATCTTAACAATACTGACATCTTATCGGCCTAGGTTTTGATAGGGGCTGGATTCTGTGATAATCTTAACGATACTGACATCTTATCGGCCTAGGTTTTGATAGGGGCTGGATTCTGTGATAATCTTAACGATACTGACATCTTATCGGCCTAGGTTTTGATAGGGGCTGGATTCTGTGATAATCTTAACGATACTGACATCTTATCGGCCTAGGGTTTGATAGGGGCTGGATTCTGTGATAATCTTAACGATACTGACATCTTATCGGCCTAGGGTTTGATAGGGGCTGGATTCTGTGATAATCTTAACGATACTGACATCTTATCGGCCTAGGTTTTGATAGGGGCTGGATTCTGTGATAATCTTAACGATACTGACATCTTATCGGCCTAGGGTTTGATAGGGGCTGGATTCTGTGATAATCTTAACAATACTGACATCTTATCGGCCTAGGTTTTGATAGGGGCTGGATTCTGTGATAATCTTAACGATACTGACATCTTATCGGCCTAGGTTTTGATAGGGGCTGGATTCTGTGATAATCTTAACGATACTGACATCTTATCGGCCTAGGTTTTGATAGGGGCTGGATTCTGTGATCATCTTTAGGACACTGACAGAGTCAACGACCTATCTTTGAAAGGAGCCTGGTTCTATGATAATGTTAAATACACTTTGCAATTTTCAATGGACAACGAGGAGGGAAAATGTGCAAAGTCTCTGTACGTATCAACCAAATAGAAATTCCTCATCCTCATCTGGGACAAAAAACAAAAAGCAAAACATGGACTCTGATGAACACACATACTCGCGCGCAAAGCTTTACACTTGCAGAACAGAACATATTTACAGTCTGAAATAGAAAGAAAATAATGTAATTTTCTTGAAAAAAGAGAGCAAACCAAAATAAAATAACTACATATCTAGAAGGGTTATACTTAGTCTAATACGACAAAGGGGATCGAAATAATAAAAAAAAATAGTTTCCTGATCAAGAGTTACCGTGACTGCTATAACCATTTATTGGTCTTCAGTTTAAAATTGAAATAAATTATTAGACTTGCTTTAGTTATATATATATATATATATATATATATATATATATATATATATATATATATATATATATATATATATATATATATATATATATATAAAGAATACAAATCATATGGCGATTAACAGTCCTTTCAAGTGCACTGGATCCAGCAAGGGATAACGTATGTCAGGGATTGATTAAGATAAATGCAATAAACTGACAATGAACAGTGCAAAACTAGTATTTAACTAGCCTGAGCGCTTTTTACTCTTAATAAGTCTTTTTCAAAGGCATACACAAAACATAGACAAGACAAACAAATAAAACAGAAAAACAGTAGTGTTTGCAAAACACTACGTTTACCGGAGACCAAAAAATCTCAAGGACATCCTAGTCAGGGCGAAGCTAACGCCAATCACTAGTCAAGACCGCCCTAGTCAGTCTGGCTCCTGTGGCGATAAAAGATGCAAAACCTGTCAACATATGATAGAGACCAGGACATTTTCTAGCACAGTGACTAGAGAAAAACTAAACATACATGGTCCAAACAAAACGTGCAAAACTGAGAATGTAAGGTATCTTATCACATGTAAGATCTGTAGTCTTCAGTATATTGGAGAAACTGAAAAGCTACACAAAAGGACCAACATTCATAGATCTGATTGGATGACAAATAAGCTGTACAGAAGCCCGGTCGCAGAACACTTCTCTTCCCCTGGCCATACTTTCAGTGATATAACACTTATTGCAATTGCTAACAACCCCAACTGGAGTTCCGAAACCAGGAAAGAAAAGGAATCTTACTGGATACGCCGCCATAGAACATTGCAACCAAGCGGTTTAAACCAAGAAGACTAGAAAAAGACAGCCATGCACAAATCAAACTATCTTTTGCAGCCGATACATTTTACTTTTGAAAAATTCTCTAAATTTGCTTAATCGCCTACAATTACTACTATAGCAATGAAATATCCGGGATATAATCTGCGCTTACATAAATGTACACAAAGTAACAGATGTCGTTATGGCTCATCGATTTCTAGGTTAATACAAATATTTTCCAGTATCCGCAACAAGTTGATATAAACTAGTTGAAACATAATACATTTAAAGGTATAATTCCTATAGAAACAGTCATGTAAAGTTTTGCAAACACTACGGTTTTTCTATTTTATTAGTTTGTCTTGTCTATGTTTTGTATTTGCCTTTGAAAAAGATTCATTAAGAGTCGAAAGCGCTCAGGCTAGTTAGATACTAGTTTTGCACTAACAAAGCGCTCACTGTTACGGATCGCTGCCATCTCACCTCTATCTGCGTGGGTTCGAGTCTCGGGCTCAGCCAATGTGGTTATGTGAGAAAGCTTGCCGGTAGCTTCTCGTGGGTCGGTGGTTCTTCCCAGGTTCATCAGGGTTCTTCCTCCACCATTAATACTGTCCGCCACGTATAGCCTATCTTGTGCTGAAAAATGGCATTAAACCCAACAACAACAACAACAACAACAACACTAAGTATACAAACATATACGGTACCACATAAAGCTGTTTTTTTTTTTCTTAACGGTCCATCAAGAGAACATTGCCTCTATCCTTTTCTGTTACAAACAGGATAAGCTCAAAAAAATCTCTGTACAAATTTGTCACTATTCATTATCAACCGATCATGGCCATCCAAATCCATATATAATTTATTTTATGTTTTTGCCATTTCTTGACTGGTTCCCAGTCTTCCATATTATTAGTATCCTGAAACCTTTAAATTTGATTTATATGCCAGTTACAAAATGTTCCCAACGAGAAATGAAATTATTTATATTACAAAGGACGGTGGTGAAAAGTATGTATGTATGTACGTATGTATGTATGTATGTATGTATGTATGTATGTATGTATGTATGTATGTTGGGGTTTGTGGGTGGGTGGGTAGATGGATGGATGGATGGAATTTACAATTTGTTACAGTTTGAACTTTTCTTATTTTATCTGGTAATACTCCATGTTGACGTTTCATTGGAAGCGTTTGTGTGCACGTTATAAGGTACGGTAGTGAAAATTATGAATGTATGTATGTATGTATGTATGCATGCATGTATGTATGTGTGTATGTATGTATGTATGTATGTATGTATGTATGTATGTACTTGGGGTTAAAGGCATAACAATACAATAACAGTAGTGACTATGCGATGCCTTTTGGAAGTAAATCTACAAAACAACAGTGAATTTATTTTCTAGACTAGATTCTTTAAACCCATACTTGCCGTGTATTCGCATCTGCATTATCGAGTATTTATATTTATAGCCACGTTAATCCAAAACATCTAGCCCAAGGGTGGTTTGTTTAACCCACCGCTCATCAGTTTGTTCATCCTTACTCTCCGCTAATGACTTATTAATATTATTATTATTATTATTATTATCGTTGTTCATGCTTACGTTGTCACCTTATATGTTTGTTTTGCAGTACTTTACGTTTACGTTTTGCAGTATTTTACCATTACATGTACTTAGAAGAGATTATTCTTTTTTAACCTCTCAGGCGTGGGGAATTACTATTTTTTTACACTTTTGCCTTTTCTTGTTTTATCTGGTAATACTCCATGTTGATGTTTCATTGGAAGAGTTCATCTACGTGTTTCTGCAATTCTTTATAATTGCATCGTTCGAGTTGTATCTTTAACCGGCAGCCACCTTTTTTCTGACGTGTCATGATACCTTCTTAAATACATGCATAAGTACATACATATTTTACATCAACCTTCACTTATAATATAACTATTTACATACTGTTACACACATGGGGGCTCACAACAGAGCCAATCATCTGTGTGAACCTCACTTGAGGTCGATATTTCCCTAAGCTCCAACTAAAGGCATCTAAAAGATACTTAAAGGCGCAAATAAGTTTATTATCTAATCACCTATTGACCAAACATCACAAAGCTTTAACTTCCCACCTGCATAGGTTTTCCGGCGTCACATTTGTATGATCCATTAGTAAGCCTTTCCGAGGAGATGATTATTACTTTTCGTCATGCACTGCGAAACATGACCCAAACACGATCTCCTCATTAAAGCTGATTGCTCGGATCAAAACTCGTTTGTTTGTTTTTTTAAATTCATATCTAACTAATCCATATATATATATATATATATATATATATATATATATATATATATATATACGTCTTTTTATTTTAGACCTTTACGTTACCCTTTGCTGCATGTATGTGCGCATGCATATGTGTGTACATTTTCTTTGAATAGTCATCTGAGGAAGACCTTGAAGTAGAAACATAAGAATTTTGTAATCCCCCCCCCCTTCATTTTTTAACTGCTCTCTCTCTCTCTCTCTCTCTCTCTCTGTAAATTAAAGACAGTTTTCTTATTCCGTTGCATATTGACGTCATTCAAAGTGCCATGCGGAAATGATTGAAAGCAAATTCACAGAGCCTCTATAAATAGATTTATATTCATTTCACGAAAAGCAGAAAAAAGAAGTAATTAGTTCACAACACTTGAAAGGCGCCACTTCCGTATTTCGGTTTCCATCTTATGCACTTTGTCAATGTTGATGAACAATGGTTAACATACGGTTCTATTACTTTTACAAATCGATTTTCTATTATTTATCATATCGATTTTGTGTTACTTACATAATCGATTTTCTATTACTTATCTAATCGATTTTCACGCTTCGTGACTTCATAAGTCGGTATTGAAGTTATTCAATAATGAACAGGACTCTTCACATTGGGGTATACTCTGTTCAAGTACGAAAAGTAATTACGGTCCTAAAAGAAGCAATGTTGATAATGTGTTTATAGCAAATATCAGAACAATAATGTCATTATTCTGTAAATTTATTTTCAAGGCCATTATTATCATATGTAAGATATAATACAGCAAATCGTAACATAATTAGTTCTACTTGAAAATAGACAAATTCAGTATAGTGGCCTCGGGAGAAGGGACAAGCATTGTTCGTAATAAACAAGTGTTTGTTATGGTTATTATTATTTGCATTTTTTAACATGTTCCACCATTTGTCATGCGGTAAGGTTTACTTATAAAAACGA
The DNA here is from genome assembly GCA_016617855.1 of Megalonaias nervosa. Taxonomy (NCBI): domain Eukaryota; kingdom Metazoa; phylum Mollusca; class Bivalvia; order Unionida; family Unionidae; genus Megalonaias; species Megalonaias nervosa. The sequence goes on from JAECUM010069209.1 coordinate 9,470, forward strand.
CAATCTTTTAGCAGTTACTTGCATATTCTAAAATTAATATTTTTCCCAATGGGAAGAAAAATAAACAAGATATATTAAGCGATGAATCAACAATTGTGGAAAAATACCTAATACTTTCGACCATTTACTCCATAAAGGGAGATCAAAGCTTTTATTTTAAACTCTTTGTCTCTGATTTGTTTGCGAATTGTCTTATTAGCTACAATTATCAGTGTATATATATATATATATATATATATATATATATATATATATATATATATATATATATATATATATATATATATATATATATATATATATATATTTAATACTGTTGACAGTATGATGAAATTAGCAGTGTACATTAATATGAAACAATTAACAGTGTACATGAATATGAAACAATTAACAGTATACATGAATATGATACAATTAGCAGTGTACATTGATATGATAGTCCTCGCTATCAAAACAGTTGTTCCTACATGCTTCGGTGCGAGCGTTTTAATATCAACCAACTCACTTATAATTTGGAGATTTTATATTTTGGGCTATGCGTAAGGGTGCTCTGTACAACACTGATTTAGAAATACGCACAAGAGCCAAACCGCTGCATAATTCTAATTTGCAAATTAATCGAAGACCATTTACACGTTCAGCTCCCATTGATCCCTAACAGTCTCGTCTTCCAGTTAAGATACACCCCAGCCGAGGTCCAATTTAACTAAAGACGCTAACAATTATCATGTGACAAGATGCAAACGATATCCGCTGCTAACGATCTCGGGTGAACGATCAGAGTATTTACGTTAAGCCATTAACGAAATAACACAAAGTAAATATTTTTTTAAATATAAGTTTGTACATGATCCATAAAGCAAATACTATTAATTAGGTCGAAGTGAACTTTGTTGTGATAAAATACATTTATAACTTTGTCCAAAAACTAAGACGTCATTATAGAAAAACAATCAGGAAACTGCACCCTGTTACTAAAAGTCAATAGAACAATACTTGATAGACCGAGTAAAATATGTGACTAAGTGAGTGTTTCGCTCTCTATTAAGCATTTATTAAAATAGCTTCAGAATTAAGAATTACAATTAGAAGTCTGTGGAGGCGATTTATATCCAATAATTAATGTTGCCTGTCCTTTTTCCAGAGAACTGTTGAATAATGAATAAATTTTTATAATAGATGTGTGTTGTCTTTTTTCATTCTGAGACATATGCTTTTGTAACAAACCGTTCTTTGTGTATATTGTAACGACTTTGTATGTCTAAATCCAGATCGCCTACGTTGAACTCGTTTCCAAAAGAATAATGTCGAAAGATACATCTCCTCCTAACAAAAAACACAAACATACGAAACAGCTTTTCTACCCAGAAAGTGTATGTCAAGACAAGCTTAACCCTCCCCTTTCTCAGCAAGAACAAATTCTCTTTGTGTCATGTGAAAGGCAATCTCAATGAACAATTTAGAATTAAGCACAACCTTCGAACCTACGTCATGCAAATCAAACGCGGGCGTAAACTGGGCGTGCCTGCGACCTACAAATACAGAAAGGGACACATTCAAGGTGAAATACAAACGGCATGTATAGTACATACTGTTCTAAATAGTAATTTACTATTGGAAACTTGCGTCCATATACTCTGTACCTTATATTCATCCAGTACAGTTGTCCATGACATTATGATCGTGCCATACATCTGAATAATCGGGGAAATGTGGTTGGTCGGAATACTCATTTGTATATGCATTACATTAAAATCCAGTCTGTTTTATTCTGACTTATTATCCAGTGTTATAAAAACTATTTATATGTTTATGTGACAATTTCATCAAAATGTTTGCATTGTGAAAGAGATGAATTCGTACATGTAAATACTTTTTATTTGCCCTACTCAATTCGACAAGCTTGCTATTCGGTTGGATAAGCTTTCTATTTTCCCTATTCGGTTTGGTGAGCATTCTAATACCCTACTCGTTTGGACAAGCTTTCCGTTTTCTGTGTGCCCTTCTCGGTTGGACAAGCTTAATAGTTTCCCTACTCGGTTGGACAAGTTTTTATCCTGGCACACTATTGTGAAATAATTATTGACTAGCTGTCTAGCAAGCTGGTTATAAGTTGATAAGGAATCTCTGTCGTGCTCTATTTAACGGACAAATTCCTCTCTGTTGTGCTATAGTTAACGGACAAATCCCACTCTGGTGTGCTATAGTTAACGGAGAAATCATACGCCTAACCAACTGGTCAACTGCCGTCTGTCTTTCTTTTCTTGCCGTAGTTAACGGACAAATCTCACTCTGTTGTTCTATTTTATGGAACAAAATCCCACTTTGTTGTTCTATAGTTAAAGGACTAATCCCACCCTGGTGTACAAAAAGTTAAAGGACTAATCGTACTCTGGTGTGCTATAGTTAACGGATAAATCCCACTCTTGTGTGCTATAGTTGACGTACAAATCCCACTCTCAGCCTACTGGTCAATTGCTGTCTGTCGTGATTTTCTTGCCACAGTTAACGAACAAATACCACTCTGTTGTGCTATAGTTAACGGACTAATCTTACTCTGGTGTTATAAAGTTAACGTACTAATCCCACCCTCAGCCGACTTGACGATTGCTGTCTGGAGTGCATCTTTATTATAGAAACCACTTAAAACTTTCCATGGTTTTATTTTCAATATTAGATTTTTACGCCCTCTACAGGACGAGATTAATTTTCAATCTAACTATTACCTTCCCAAATTACATACGTTTGCGATACCTAATGTTTTAGATTTATAAAGTAAAAGTTACCAATCAAAATTCATAGCTGAATTGTAGGACGGAAATCCCATAGAAAAAAGATCATATGAAAAGCGTAATATCCCTTCGCTTGTATCTCTTTTGAAAAGAACGTTTTTCATGCCGTTTCCATGCAAATAGGTACAAATAAATAAAGATAGTTATAACAGTTCTATCTTTAAAGTAAATTTCATAAAAATGTCATTATTAAGAGACAATCCCCCTCCTAATAAACGGTAAAAATATTCGAATGGAAAACTATGGCTTTCTTTTAAACAGAAAAAAAAAACACTGTACTAATTGAGTAAGCACTGCTATCACGAATCTGGCTATTTGCTAGTCTCTTATTTGGACATTTATATCAATGTTACTTTCTGATCTCATTACAAATAATGTAGAGCAGAGCTATCAGCTTTATTCCGGTGTGAATAAGTTCATACTATGTTTATTTTACTAGGATCCTACATTCTTTTAATAAGTAACAGAAAAGAGTGAAAAGGAGCAAGCTTTGTAATATTAACAAAATAAGTTATTTCCATTGATTAAAAAGTGAAACTGTTAAAAAGGAACTTGAACTTTAGCGAATCAAATCCAAAATGATCATAAAATTACAGACGCAAGTCCTAATAATTAAAGTTCTGTATAAACTTTAGTAGAAATCGAAATTAAATCCATCACTGAAGATATGGATGTGCCTTTGCGTCCTGTATCGTAGCATTGTACCAAAAGTCGTTTGCTGAATCATATTAATATAATTCCTGGTTTGCATTCACTGTAAATCCCTGTGAAAATCTCTTTCCAAGAATATATTTTTATGAGCACTCTGTATTTGCAGAAAAAAATCACTTGAATTTAATAATTTGAATAAATAAATTCCAGCCCAAATGAATTTCTGGACATAACAATAATACAAATTGATTCTGCTAGATCTTAAAGCACGAATGAATAACTTTTCCAGTTACAAGATTATATAGTACTCTACTTGACCTCAGGTCACAATTAGCTTTTTCTAATAAAAACTATTACCTAATGGAAACTTTCAACCTGGAAGGTTCTAAATGTTAATAAGATAAAATATTAGTTATAATTAACAGATATGTTACTAAAATTATATCATAGAACCTGGAATATGTCAGGTACGCCAGTGCAATCCCAATGACCTAGAAACAGACCCAAATAAACACGTTTACTTCTATTAATAATGATCCTAATATTAAACCCATTCACATGGAGAGTATGTTAGCTATGTATTAGTTGTTTACTGAATACAAAAATAAATAATTTTGGTCATGTAGAAAATAAACCTGAATTTAGACAAGGTTAAGTCCAATAAACAATGTTACATTACAAAAGCATATAATGAAATGTGAAGAAAAAAAACCTAAAAAGCCTAACAAACAATCCAAACTAAATATACATAACAATTACAAAGCCCGTGTGGCCATAAGCTGACAGTATCCCAGAAACAATATCAAAAAGTAGAGAACACAATGAGCATTGCTAACTAAATAATCACTTAGTTTAAACTCCAAGTTTTATGTTCAATCCACTGGATTTATTGCAACAAGCATGCAAAACTTGTTATTTTCTCAGTTAGGGAAGATTTACTTACGCAAATCTATGTGGTTGGGACACAGAGCAAATAATGGAACTATCGATTGTTTGTAATTATAAATTCTTAAATTGTCTGTTATTGAAATTAACAATGATGAATAATTGCCCTCGAATTGAGTCATTCTGCTTGTGCAATATAATGATATCTCTCATTGTTCATTCTTAAAATGGCACCAATAAGAGCAGTTATAATGTCTACCTGATATTCCACTTAGAAAACAAACTCTCTCTCTCTCTCTCTCTCTCTCTCTCTCTCTCTCTCTCTCTCTCTCTCTCTCTCTCTCTCTCTCTCTCTCTCTCATGGATATAAACTCTATCAGAGACAACAGCAGGGAGATAAAATCTCCGAGACAAAAGCACGAAGAAAATACTATCAAAGACAACAAAAGGGAGATAAAATTCTATCCGAAGCAAATGCAGGGAGATAAACTCTATCAGTGGCAACAAAAGGAAGATAAACTCTATCCGAGATAACACAAGGGAGAAAAACTCTATCAGAGGCAATAGCAATGAGATAAACCCTATTTGAGACTGTAAATAGTTTCCTCCTTGAACATGTTACGCATTTAATATGTTACTAGACACCATTTCATATACTACCATTCAATGTTAAAATAATACCCTTTATACACATGTATGTTGGTATTGAATTCAGTGGAATATAAAACTCGATGGTATCATTCAAAAGACGCAAACAATGTGAATAGGATTTGTTTCTTACTATTATTAGGCAAGTGCCAGTATCTCGCTGATCTTAATCAAGGCCAAGTTCTATTCATTGAAGAACACTCAATCCTTCCTTGAAATAGTGCGAGCTGAACACTATCCGATTTAATCCTGCAAATCCCCGGTAAGGTTGGCGTGATTTTTATACATACCTGTCAACATATGGTCACCTGTCGAATAAAAGCTTGAAATTAAAATATGAATACTATCAGAAATTTTATAAATGCCTATATCGTAAGGGCTTTTAAATAAGGAAAGTAACAGTACATAATAATTAAAGCAAATCTTTAAGAATCGTACGTAAAGTCCTGTTTGGGGAAAAGAGAAGAGCACAGGCTTTACTTTGAGGTGTTGTATTCACAAAATCTCTGTCTTTGTGTCTGTCTCTGTCTATCTGTCTTTCTCTCTCTCGTCGAAATACCATTACGTACCGTAAAAGACTCACTTTCACCAAGATTCTCGAGAAGGCTATCTTGTAAGGAACCTTCGGTGTTGAATGGAGCTTGAGCCCTTATAAGAGATTTGAGCAAAATATGTCCAACCCTAAAATATATCCAGAAATGAAACTCTTAAGCCAATTTGTACAAAATGAATATATATATATATATATATATATATATATATATATATATATATATATATATATATATATATATATATATATATATGTATGTATGTATGTCATATTATCTGAAAAACAAAATAGTTAAGAGATAAAAAGCAGCAAAAATAATATCCTGGTTCAAAAAGAAATCTTATCACCACCCCGCCTTAAAAACTTACATGGCGCGCCTATAATAGTATCCCAATGATTGTAACCTAACAACGATGAAGAATTAATTTCAAACTTTTGATTTCGTTAACGCGCCATTCACGCGCTAGCAAGGTTTCAGTATAGAGAAAAATCTCCAAAAGTATCGGTGTCGCCTAACACAATGAAAACAAATTTCTGTCGCTAGACATTCTGTGGATACAATAAATATGTTCGTCGCAGCCTTTCATCCTCCTCTCATTGTGCCAAGCTATATAAAAATGGTAACATTGACACATTGTGCAAATTGAAACATAACCTTCAAATTGTGACTATCGATTTCTTTGCAACATATCAAATCATTGAAGTAAGGAATAGATGATTCCACTTCCTAATCTGCCCAGTTCCAAGAAATAGCAAAATTCTAACTCTAAGTTTGGGTTTCTAAATCTGAATTTGATTAAATAGTTAAAACGTCAATATCAGACTCTCCAGCTATATCTTTTGAATGATTTTTTTCATTCGGTAACTTGAATTATACTCCATAGAACGATCGCATGTTCTATTTTATGTCTGTGTGTCTGTTTGCTTGCCTTTCTTAACACTCTTAACCTTAATGCAGTTTTTGTGTACGTTATTCGATGATGTGTACTCTGACGATATATGAGCCTGTCCACTTGGTATGTATTGTAAACACTCGTTGAACATAACTGATAAGCGGATCGATATAAATTGCTTGAAACAGGAACAAGTTTTCGATGTGTTGGAAAATAATAGAAACGACTAATCTAAAAGAGCCGTACACAGATATACAAAGGTGAGTTTAGCATGTCATTTTCCTCAACATACGACACATACAATTTAAAGACTTTGGAAATTATTACTTAATTTAATGACAAATAAACTTTTAATTTTATTGTACTTTCACTAGCATAGTAACTTTATCGTCGATTCCATCGCTTAAACGAGATATAAAATTTGATTTCCTAGCAAAATATCAGTATCCCTATAAATTACTACCTATATTATAACTTTCATTACTTTGTCATTTCATACATTGGTCCATCGACGTAACCATGTATCTGCTATCTCATTCATCAGTTGTTTCGTAACTAGTTATCCGTCAGTCTGTGTAACAAGCTAGCTAGCTATCGATCAATCTGTGACAAGCTAGCTAGCTATCGGTCAGTTAGTCTGTGTAACATGCTAGCTAGCTATCGATCAATCTATCTGTGTGACAAGCTAACTAGCTATCCGTCAGTCTGTCCGTGTAACAAGCTAGATAGCTATTCGTAAGTCTGTTATTAACCCGTTTATCCCCCATTCCACTTTCCCAGTTCATCTTGAAAATTACTAATATACACAGAAGGAATATAAATAAAAACGTTTAAGCAAATCAAAATATGTTGTACCCTTTGCACAATTTCTCAGATAGCCTATGTATAAACCATAGCTAAATGTATCATAGTTACCAATAATGTCTATATATGTGTCTGCTGTGAAGTGCATACATCTGGCTAAAATAAAGAAAGATGCCTGCATAAACATTGTAGACAGGGAAGAATTTGTATATCAAGATTTCAATCGACTCAAGATATCAAGCTAATTTTGAAAAGGTAACTCAGTATCTAGTATTACGGACTTGCTACGTTAAGGTTCCTACTGCAAGCATGTCAAACAAACATAACTAACTCTAAACTATTTACACATTGCAAAATAATGAAGTTATCTTTCTTTCATTTCTGAGTTTTCATTAGTGTACGGTTTTCTACAGGGAATGATTAACAGATCGGACATTTACTACTACCAGGAAAGAACATGCCGTCCGGAAGAGGAGCAATAATCCGTATTTCTAAATAAAATTTACTGATTTGTATTGATAATTATTTTAAATTATTGTTATTTGTTATTGCTTCACTATCAATGATATAACTAATTATCTCTCTAAGTCTCTCTCTCTCTCTCTCTCTCTCTCTCTCTCTCTCTCTCTCTCTCTATATATATATATATATATATATATATATATATATATACTGAAACAAAGTTTGATAACAAGGTTCAGTGCCACTTATTACTGCTGACATCGAAATAGCAACAAAATACTCAATGCACCTGGATAATAGGGAAAGGTGCCATTTATTACTTCTGACATCACGATACCAAAATAACACCTACACACGCATTGAAAAGACCGTTATGTGCCATTGACTACTGCTGACATCACGATACAAACACACTCTTATGATAGAGGGAGTTTAGACATAACTTTTTGCAAAGAAAAAGTAAGCGTACATAAACATTAATTCATCCCTGTAGACATTTGTCTAACCCGTCATTGTTTCATAAACCACACTAATAAATCGTGTATCGGCAATTTCTGAATAACTTTATTAACTCCTTTGAACAAAAACAATCGGGTACTAGTATATATGGATACATTTTGTTCATCGTAAATACATGTCACTGATTAATTAATCCAAAGTAAATATATCAAGGGATCAGCAATTAATCCAAAAGTACATGTTTTGATGGGTCACTAATTAATTAATCAAGAATGCATATTTCGAGGGGTCACCAATTAAATAATCCTTAATACATGTTTCGAGAGGTCACTAATTAATGAATCTTCGTACAATACATTTTAAAGAAATGTATACTCAGTAATTCAAGCTCTAAAAATATGGATCTCCAAAGAATTATTAATAATTTTGAAATAATTCCTTTGCTAAATAATAGAACGCTTGTTCAACGTTTTAGGTAATCATTCCATCCATAATGTTAAATACCAAGAACAAAAATCGTTTTGTAGATTTAAAGTAGTTATTAGTGATTTTGTTGCTAGATACATGAGTGGTTCGAATCGTTTACCTCTGATCATGCAGATAATTGTTTTTGCAAGAACAATGGTTTCAAAAAGGAAAATGAATATAAGCTATTAAAGAGACAAAGCTAGTGCATCTATCTAGTTAAAACTGTCCTACAATGGAAATGGCCTTTTCGCATTTTATTTCATCAACTGGTATTAAATTTCACTGGTAAAAAATTCTTGCCAATCTTATATAGATTTATTTAATCGCATTCTCTCTCTCTCTCTCTCTCTCTCTCTCTCTCTCTCTCTATATATATATATATATATATATATATATATATATATATATATATATATAATTGCTTTATCGATATATATTTATATGCAACTTGTTTCTACGAGGTCACACTGGCAAAATTTCCCTCATGTACGCAAAATTTTCGTTCGTGACAAAAATACCAACTTTGTCGTTCTTAGATCATCCAATACAAACATTGTAACGTCTTCGATCATCCAATACAGTTACTGTTAACGTACTCATATCTCCCAATGCAACCATTTTTTAACTTATCATGTCATCGAATACAATCACTGTTGACGTTATCTTATCATCCGATAAATCCACTGTTAATATAACAGCAAAAAAATACAGGACGGACAGGGGCTCTATCTCGGGATCTCTGACTCGGGACGGGTACTATACCACTTGAGTAATCCCAGCCGACGCTCCAAGCCTACCTGTTACACTTTCTTTCTGCGATTTTTTGAGACAAGTCTCTGTATCTGAAAGTCCAACTTCCACTTAAGAACACCCCCCTCCCCAAAGCCTGTTTGAGGCGCAGATGAGTCCTATTCGCAACGCTAGATTTAACAGGGAACAATGCACGTCTGAACAGAGATTCAAAAAACCCGGAACCTCCTTAACTCAATTCGGGCGGTGTACCGCTTGGGCTATCTGAGCTGATGCTATCAGTCCTACGCGTTAAACTAACTTCCTCTGATCGTTCAATACAATACCCTTATCACTTACACATTCACACCTAAAACGATAGCCAACGTTTTGAAAAAAAAGAAAACCATCTATGTTTCAAAAATGTTTAACTATATTGTATGTTTATAAATAACAAAATAGAGTGTCGTGAAATCAGTATAATGAGCATAGATATAACATACGGGCATGTCCAACAGGAAAGCAGCCATGCAAAACATATACACATTAATTGTAATGGCAAATGAGCGTGTTTTCTTATCAACTTTTCCTCAATCATCGTTAATCTTCGGTCAAACTTTAATGTTCGTCAAATTCAGCCTGTTTGTTCTTGTTTAATCACACGTTGCTCAGTAAATGGTCAACTCTGAAAGGAAGTAGGTCAACATTCAACAACCTGATTGTTCTCCAGGAGATTATAATGTATTAGCCGCCATTTTGCTACATCTCATCTGTTCATAGCTACTACTATTTACAGATTATATCGTGTTGTACATACAAAGCATTCCTTCCCTGATATTACTTCTTGTCAACGATATAGAGACACACTCCTTTAGCACTTCTACCTATTTCAAATATCCAAATGAAAGAGTTTTAATGGTACTTTAGTTTCCTCGCATTACTTTATGCTTTGTCATTTTCTTGTCTTAGGAGAGAAAAACTAGTATACAGTAATGACATCGAACTTTAAGCGTGGTGCTTTTTTGCCCGTTGTGTGTGTGTGTGTGTGTGTGTGTGTGTGAGAGAGAGAGAGAGAGAGAGAGAGAGAGAGGCTATTATCACACAGGTTAAAGAAATATAATTTTTCCCCTTACTGAGTTTGGATCGGATCCGGGTCCTCAAATTACGCCACACATCCATACGGCCATTATGGTACCAATTACAATTATATAATCTGTATTATTTGTATTCCGTCTCTATGTAATATTGCTTCAAATTATAGTGCATCCCCATTATGGGTCCACCATCACATTTTTTGGTTGAGTCGCGCGCATTTTTAACTTGCAGTAATAAGTTTTATGCAGGGCCGTAGAGAGCTATCACCGGCCCTCGGGTAAGAAACACCCGGGCCTCTCCTAGTTCTTGTTCAAACAAAATTTTTCTTTGATAAAATTAAAAAGTGTTGTTCTGCCCGGGCCCCGGGGATATATCCCCGGTTGGCCCTCCTCCTCTTGTTGGCCCTGGTTTTATGTGTCTTGATTGTTGAGATCTCCGAGCTATTCTATAATTAGAATTGATTTCAGTCCGATATACATGGGGTGACTGTATTTATACTTGATTTCAGTCCGATATACATGGGGTGACTGTATACTTGATTTCAGTCCGATATACATGGGGCGACTGTATATATACTTGATTTCTCTGTGGGATATCCGGAGTGACTCTTTATATTGACGCGATTTCTGTTAGAAAGATACAGAGTGATTGTGTATTTAGATATCGGGAGTGACATCGTACTAAGATGGGAGTTAATCTGCAATGAGATGAGAGTTAATCACTCTGTCTACAAAACAAACGTGTCTGATACACAAGACTACCAATATTCACAAATAAGTCCCATTTTCTTCTCTTGTGCTCTGGGAAGGAGATGTGTCGGCAAGGCGATAGTTGAGGCAACTCGCAGAGCCTGATTCGATTCTCAGAATTCAAGAGCGAGACAATATTATTTTTTCTTTTACTTTTTTATATTTTACATTTTATTTTAAAATATGTTTTAATTTTTTTTTTTGTGAAGAGGGAATCAGGGAAAACTACACTAAACTAAGTTGTGCATTCCTTCTGATAATCTTTACATTTTAATAAATTATATTTTAAGCGAGTGGCAGAAACGTGCCTTTTATGCTACGGGCGTGTTGTCAAGTGCACTTATTTGTTCCTTGCCGCTACTCGTCGTAATTATCATATGTTCCACGCCTCAAATTTGACACTAAATTGCGTTGTGTATTTACACAATCCGTGGTACAACGGGCATTTTGTGTCTGACCTTTCAAGAACGATAAATAGCGAATCTATCCTAATTGGAGATTATACTATTCAACTTATTTTAGTGAATACTTAACAACACATTCAAATAGACGTATAATTACATAACTCCCATTCCTAATATTACAACAAAAATATACAGTGTGAGAGCTAGGCCCAATGTAATTATAACTTTAAAATGTCAGGCTACAAATACTGAACATTTTTCTTCGTCTTTTTGTCATCTTCTTCAAGTTCGTTTTGTTACATGATATATTGTAAAATCATTCACTCTACAAAATAGTAATTTCCACTTAAAAAAGAAACACATGCATTGTTTTAAAACAGTTAATTTTCGTAAAAGACTATGACATAAGAAAGAATACAATAAAAGGGATGAACACCCGCGCATGTATAGAATAAAATATTTTTTTAAAAAAATAAATGCAAATTATCAGGTTCAAAACATTTTTCACAACATTTGTTTTATA
>JAECUM010069210.1:0-13275 GCA_016617855.1 Megalonaias nervosa
AACTTTGAAAATTGAAACAATATATGAGAATAAAATATCTCATCCAACAATATATTTGGTTTTCTGGTGCAAATTTTCCTACCAATGTTGAAATTAGATGTAATATTAACCGTATCAAAGAAACAACTTATAACGAATATCCGTTTTAAAACATGCAAAAAGATCTCGTCGAGGGTACACAGCGTAAGTGCAATAAATAAAATAGCCCGAGCTGAAATATCCGAAGGGATAAGTGCCGACCTCGTGGGATTTGGCATTTCACTTCACTTGTGATATTTTATGATCATGTTCAGTCATCTATATCCTATTTTTTTTCCACAAAAGGTAAATAATTTTATACCTGAATCATTCCCATGAAACAAAACTGTAGAATCCTTTTGTTCAAAATGTCTCTACCAAAGTGACAATCATTTCGAATACGTTAAAAGGGATAAATCCAGAATTCTGCACATTGTTTTGGAAAATGTCCCCACCAACACTATATCCTCTGGTTATGGGTGCTAGGACCTTCTAAGAATGCATTTTCATTAACGTGTTCATTTTGCCAGTTTCTCCTCAGAAAACGCTGGAAATTCTTGACGTAACAATTTTCAGTTCCAAGGTCGCCTCTTACGAGAGTGGGTACTCCACCTAATTTACCAACAGTACTTATGAATTAACTACCTATGATTCTTGGATCTCTGGAATTGTGATACAGATAAAGCCATACAATATTTATTGAATATCCGTCGATAGATCCATTTATACAGAATCCGTACGGCTTCAACTTATCATACTTATCAATGTGCCAGATATAATTTGGTCCTTTCGCAAAATATTCCCGTCTATTGAGACGTCGTGCTCTTCTAGCCTGGTACCCATTAGGATCCAACCAGATGGAATGTGTCGCACGTCTTCTTTTCTAACTTTTAAGCCATTAGCCACACATTTTGCGTGCATCCATCGATATCCATGCAATTGACCTGAACGATTGATTTCATTGGATATAAAGAATACTACGTTTGCTACATCACTGTACTCTTTATGCCTTGAAAGACCTCTAGATTTTAGTATGCGTCTTAGATGGCGTTCACTGATGGTAACCCCACGTTGAACTGAAAGAGCAGTGATGATGTCTTTATAAAGAACTCCGAGTTTGAAGTAGAACTTAATAAGCTCAATTCTGACACCAGCATCCGCCATTGTAATGCAATAATCTATTACATAACTTGAGGGAACAAATTATTATTTTGAGGTAACGAAATATTAATTTGAGGGAAGGAAATATTACTTTGAAGGAACGAATTATTATTTTGAAGGAACGAAATGCTAACTTGAGGGAACAAATTATTAATCTGAGGGAACGAAATATTAATTTAGGGAAGGAAATATTAATTTGAGGGAACGAAATGATAACTTGAGGGAACAAATTATTATTTTGAGGGAACGAAATCTTAATTTGAGAGAACGAATTATTATTTTGAGGGAACGAAATGCTAACTTGAGGGAACAAATTATTATTTTGAGGGAACGAAATATTAATTTAGGGAACGAAATATTAATTTGAGGGAACGAAATGATAACTTGAGGGAACAAATTATTAATTTGAGAGAACCAATAATAACTTGAGGGAACAAAATAATAACTTGTGCGAACGAATCATCAATTTGAGGGAACAAAATTTTAATTTGAGGGAACGAATTATTATCTTGAGGGAACAAAATAGTAGCTTCAGGGAACGAAATATTAATTTGAGGGAACGAATTATTATTTTGAGGGAAGGAAATGCTAACTTGAGGGAACAAATTATTGATTTGAAGGAACGAGTAATAACTTGAGGGAACAAAAAAATAACTTGTGCGAACGAATTAGCAGTTTGAGGGAACGAAATGTTAATTTGAGGGAACGAATTATTATTTTGAGGGAACGAAATATTAATTTGAGGGAACGAAATAATATTTTTACCTCGTGTCCTCTCTGGGGCTCCGTAGGATGCTGCCGTGCAGTTGTTGCCTTCATAGTGTTCGGCTCCCAGGCTGCATTAGCAACAAAGTTTGCAAAATTTGATTTTAGCATATGTTCACATTTTAAATACTAATCCTTAGATTTCACCAAGAGAAACTGACTTATAAATGCCCAAGGATATTTGAAGCTCCTCTCTCTCTCTCTCTCTCTCTCTCTCTCTCTCTCTCTCTCTCTCTCTCTCTCTCTCTCTCTCTGCGTGAATTGTTTGCATTCTCCTCCAAGCTTTAGTTTAATATTAAAACTAAGTAAAATAAATTATAAAAGTCGAACCTTTTCTGAACCTTCACGTGTCAATTAAAGAACAGGAAAAATTGTTACTTTGCATGATATATAGATATTTCTGATCGGCAAGCGCTAATTCCTTGGTGTATTGCAATATCACTTTGGAATGTCCTGTCACTTTCATGCACACGTTACGGTCAATAAGGTTATGATTATACATTCTGAAGATTTACTTAATTAACGATGATTGCTTCAGTTACCATGCATCAGAGGAGAAATATTTAAGCATTCGAACATTCTTTCTATCGTTCTCGCGCCCCATGACCAATGACGGATACAATTGAGCAATTTAAAAAAGCGATAAGATGACTAACTGAGGAGCTGCATGATAACTGCTTGTGAAAAAATTACATGCGTACTAAATAATATTCAGGTAATGGCTCCTTCTCTATGTACTTAACAATCTAATAAAGCAAGTGTTAAGAGAAGCATTTCTTTTCAAAACTACCTCTAAGTATTTAATGTGATGCTGATATATTCCTACCACATACTGTGATATTTTTTTACTGATGCACACTTCGTTCGGGAATGTATGTGTGTATATGTGCATGTTCGTGTGAGTGTATGTGCCGGTTCATATGTAGAACAATGTGTTTATTCAGTATGAAATCAATCATACATTCACACTTTATTTCTTCCAGAACGTTCTAATAATCTTCTGGTAAAAGTAGGTAGGATTAGTTTGTTCTCGTGCTAATTTACCA
The DNA here is from genome assembly GCA_016617855.1 of Megalonaias nervosa. Lineage (NCBI taxonomy): Eukaryota > Metazoa > Mollusca > Bivalvia > Unionida > Unionidae > Megalonaias > Megalonaias nervosa. Next base: position 2,991 of record JAECUM010069210.1, read on the forward strand.
GCCTTTAAATTTGACAAACTTAAGTTGATTCAAAACAAACAAAATTTTTACAGAACAAACCTTGCCGAAGCACGTTTTAATCTTCTTGCGAGAAGTTTTCCCCCTATCAACTTCGGATAAATGCTTTATTCATTGTACATTGTAGAGATGAGACAGAGAACCTGGTTCATTGCTGAAGCATTTTAGGTCATAATCCCTATGTACAACCGATGTAGTCACAACTTAAGCAATATATTCAGTTTAAATGGGTTTGTTATATGCATTCATTGTATAGGTTTTATTTAAGGATGTTATTATGTTTTACATATGAGTCATATCCAGATGTGAAATATATGACGTTATGACATATCTGTTGATATGGCTATTGTAAATATTAGCGTCCAGTGTAAGAGTAAACGACTAGTACCACTAAAAGGTACCAACATATGCAACAATACCCTCTTTCACTTGTACAATCCAGCTGCAAAGCAGACGATTATCTCACAGACAATTAGTTCGACCGTAACACGATCAACAACTTAAAAATGTACAGCTATATCCTAGGCCAATGTGTCACTAAGCCAAACGAGTTTTGGAATTATTTCCGATAGATTTTGACCGACTTGAAAACAACAAAATCTTACCTTTTGACAGAAAATTGTTAAGATATCTCTTTATCATGCGTTTTTGAAAATTATGCAACAACAAACATTCAAGTGTTTAACTATTCTAGCGATGGCGTTGCAAAGAAAATGAGAGATATTATATCAGACGTTTCACGTTTGACACCACCCACTAAAATTATTAAGTTTCAAATTTAATTCATTATCATAAAAATTCAAATATTCATTTATATTTAAATCTCGGTGCTCATCCGTCCAAGCATTACCTCTATTACAAAATATTATAACTAGTACTTTTTTCTGACAGTAGAAATCGTCATAAGTGACCCCGTCTTCACAAAAGAGTCAAGTAAGGATAAAATAAAATTATAAGCCAATTTCGATTCTGCCTATACCATCAAAACTCGTCGACTTACATGTTAGTATTTGTATCTCCCATTAATCAATACAAAGGCTGTAGTCCAAAATCGAACAAGCGTTATAACATGTCAATGCTCTCAGTCGGCTTGAACTGACATTACTAATTCTTCTTAACGGGAAATAGATACAATTTTATCAGCGTATTACTGTTTGATTCTAGAAAAACATTTGACCCAGGCAGTCATACTATTTTACAACAGAAATTGGGAATGTATGATTTTTCAAATTTAACACTGTCCGTTTAGCTCATTTTTAAATAGAAGATCTAAAACCATTAGGTTTCATAATATTGTATGTGATCCATGTGCAATTAAAGATCGTTAATTGCCCGTTTATGACCACATTACTTTCTACTCTTTACCAAAGCCCTCCATGGGTTATCTGGGCATAATAATACGTTTCTGTTGCGGATGAAACCCTGCTCAAGCTGTAAATACAAATATTTCACAACTTTAGAGTAGGCTCAACTCTGATATGTCAAACTTTTCAGCTTTGTGGACCAACAATGACATGTGTCTAAATTCTCAAAGAAACCAAAGCCTTACTAACTGGCATTATTCAAACGAAATTGAAAACGCACACGGATTAAGTGTGAGAAGTGTTTCTTCGCCCCTCCTACATTCCGCCTCTCTCCATGGATAACGCATGTTCTCTCTCCCTGGCTCTTTCTTCGGCTTGTAATCTGGCTAACTCGAGTTCTCTTTCTTTTCCCGTTTCTTCGGGTTGTCTGATTCTTTGTTTTTCCTCGGATTGTCAGATACTTTGCTTTTCCTCGGATTGTCTGATTCTTTATTTTTTCTCGGCTTGCCTCATTCTTTCTTTCTCTGCCGCCTGCTGTTCTCTGTATTTTTCGGGACTCCGCTCCACAAATTCCGCTAATCGGGTCCCTTCATAACCTAATGCGTCTTGACAAAGAGACTTAAATTCTCTGACTAACAGCCTATCAGTTGCCATTCTAATCTACTGTATCACCAACCACTTTACTTAGCTCAAATATTTAGTAACTTCTTACTGCCTTACAGGTTAATTGATTGATTGATTGAATTTTTTTACGGCGCACCAGCACTATGAGGCTATTTAGCGCCATACATAAGGTTATATCCTTTATTATTTAAAAGTGGTAAAAGATTACGTATCGACCAGTGATACGAAACCAAACAGCTGAAGGTAAAACGATAAAATGGTCACGGTGATAAATAAAGTTTCCCGATCAACGGGGAGTGCAAATGATGTATGACAACGAAAACAGATGAAAGGTAATTACAATCTAGCGACGGTAGATATAGCACATACAACTGTTTAAGGTGATAGCATAAAAGCTATAACTTAAGATAAATATTTACCTCCTTCAGGAAGTCTATACTATAAGAAATGCTAACTGTATCAAAGAGCTCACTAATGCCATGCACATTGTAATAATGATTACGCTTAGGTTGGAGGTCGGAAAACTCCAACATAAAGTGCTTAACAGTGAATGGTTCATTGCAAGATCCGCACTCTGGTGGGACTTCTCCTTTTAGTATATAGGAGTGGGTTAAATAAGTATGGCCGATTCGAATTCTTGCAATGACTACCTCCTCCCTACGGACGGCTCTGTAGGAAGGAGTCCATTCTCCTAGGGTTGGCTTGATGGCATGAAGTTTGTTATTCCCGGCATCATTCCATGATGCCTGCTATTTCTAACGTAAACAGTCTTTGATACTACGTTTAAAATCAGTATACGCTGTATCAAAATCAGATGGTTCTAGAGATAGGGCCATTTTAGCAGCGCGGTCTGCTTTGTCATTACCTTTAATTCCACTATGGCTAGGTAACCAAGAGTATACTATATTGTGGGAAGTACTCAGCTCAGTATGTTTAAGGAGAACATTAGCTAATAATGGATTCTCCAGTTTTCTATTATGTAGTGAATGAAGTACTGATAGTGAATCTGAGAAGATGATGCTATTTAAAATACGCTTATTTCAATATATTGCAATTCAAGGTCTATTGTTCTGATTTCGGCTGAAAAAAATGATGTACCATTTGCCAAGCGAACTTTTGTTGTGTGTTTTCCACTAACGAAGGCTGCAGCAGCCTTTTCCTCATCTTTTGATCCATCAGTATATATTCTTGTATAATTTCCAAATTGGGCGATTAGTTCATGGTAAGAGTTGTGGAAGATGGAAGGGTTTGTCTCCCATTTTTTTCCATAGTGTAACGTGAAAAGAACCTTTGGTTGCTGAATAGCCAGGGAGGTGTTTTGGAGACGGTCGTTTTCAGAATTTTTGAAAGTTCAATTTTGCTACTGTCAAGGCATGGTAATATTCTAATGCCAAAGGTAGATGTGACGTTTGGTTTATTGTCATATAAGGTTTTATATTTGGGTTCAAAAACAGCCAAAAAAGCAAGGTTCAGAGGGTTTGATCTTAATTTGAGAGCATACTGTGCGGAAACCATTTCTCTACGTTGTGATAAAGGGGGTTCGTTCGCTTCAACGAGTAGGTTTTCACACGGGGATGTCTTAAATGCTCCCTGGGCAAGTATTATTCCCTGATGATGAATAGGGTCTAGTATCTTCAAATACGACTTCCTAGCTGAACCATAGACAACACAACCATACTCTAGTTTCGAGCGAATACATGTTCTGTATAAACTGTGTATGACTTTCCTATCAGCACCCCACTCAGTGTGCGCTATTACTTTAAATAAATCTAGAGACTTCATGCATTTAGCTTTCAAATTCTTCAGGTGTGGAATAAAGGTCAGTTCTCTGTCGAAGATAATACCTAACAAGTTTGCTTCCTCAACAACTGGAATATTTGTTCCGTCCAGCGTGAGTTTAGGTCCATCATGATGTCTTCGTAGCTGACAGAAATGCATACATACTGTTTTTGATTTCGAGAATTTGAAACCGTTAGTATTGGCCCAATTTTGAATCTTCTTGATATTTTGCTGTAATTGTCTTTCAGTTGTATGCATGTGCTTGGACCGGTAACATATTAAAAAGTCATCAACATATAGGGAGCAATCCACACCTGGATTTAGACACTTGGTGATGCTATTAATCTTTATCTTGAAAAGCGTCACCGATAAAATGCTGCCCTGGGACACACCCACCTCTTGATCGTGCATATCAGAGAGGGTGGAGCCCACTCATACCTTGAATTCCATGACTGAGAGGAAGCTTGATATGAACGAGGGCAGTCGGCCTTTTAGACCCAGATCGTGCAGATCATTTAGTATTCCGTACTTCCACGTTGTGTCATAGGCCTTTTCCAAATCAAAGAAAACCGCTACTAAGTGTTCCTTCTTGATAAAAGCGTAGCGAATAAATGTTTCCAGTCTAACCAGATGATCATTGGTACTACGACCATAACGAAAGCCACTTTGGAAAGGAGATATTAAATTGTTGGTTCCCAAATACCATACAAGCCGAGAATTGATCATTCGTTCCATTGTTTTGCATACGCAGCTAGTTAATAATATAGGTCTATATTTGGTAGGATCTGCGCTATCTTTGCCTGGTTTTGGAATTGGTATTACTGTTGCTTCTTTCCAAATTTTTGGTACATTACCAGTAATCCATAAGTCATTGAAGATTTCCAGAAGAACTGTTAAGGATGGTTCTGGAAGGTGTTTCAAAAACTGGTAATGTATATCGTCAGGCCCAGCGGATGTATCATGGGCCTTATTCAAAGATTCCATAAGCTCCGACAAGGAAAACGGTTGGTTATAGCTCTCTGAGTTATTCGATGTGAATTTCAACCGTGTTTTTTTTTTTTCTTTTTGAGCTATCAATCTTCGGAAAGCTTCTGAATAATTAGACGATGAGGAATTTTTAGAAAAACAATCGGCAAGTACATTAATTATTTTATGTATGATATTGAAATTGTTATTATTTAGCTTCAGATGTCGGAAAGAATTGTATTTTCCCTTACCATTTTTTATGCGGATTGTGTCCCAAACTTTCTTTATTGAGGTTCGAGAGTTTAAAGTTGAAACATTTTTTACATGATGCTCGTTTACTTTCTTTAATGGTGCGGCGAGCTTTGGCCCTAACAATACGGTACTGAGCTAAATTTTCGGGCGTTGGACGATTCTTAAATTTTTTCAGTGCTTCTCGGCGTTGTCTAATGGCTTCTTTACATTCTTTAGTGAACCACGGTTTTGGGGTTCTTTTACAGTTCAGCGAGGATTTAGGAATGGATTCTTCTGCAATACTAATTAAGACAGATGTAAATTGTCGAATAGGATCATTATCGTTTAGGACGGTATTCCTGTTAAGTCTAGCTGTACAAAGTGTTTCAAATTTGGCCCAGTCAGCTTTCTTTAAATTCCACTGTGGAATCGTGTCATCAATTGTAACGTTGGTGTTCTTAAGAGAGATTGGAAAGTGATCACTGCTGTGAAAGTCATCAGCGACCTTCCAATTCTAATCCAAAATTTGTGAAGGAGAACAAATTGTTATGTCGATACATGTGTATGTACCAGTTCCTGGGTGCAAGTGCGTCGGAGACTTGGTATTAAATAGACACAAGTCGTGTCTAGTAATAAAATCTTCAACCTTTTTGCACCTGTCGCTTATGTAATTTGATCCCCATAAAATGTTATGGGCATTAAAATCAGCGAGTAAGACAAATGGCGCGGGAAGTTGTTGAACAAGCGTGTGTAATTCATTTGGTAATAAGTTGGTGTTTGTTGGTATGTAAATAGAACAAAATGTAATCACTCGATGTAGAGTGACACTCACAGCAATGGCTTGCAAATTTGTGTTTAAAGGGATGATTCTCTGTGGGGCTCTATTGTTCACAACAATAGAAACCCCTCCTGAGGCCCTGTCAACATTCTGTAAGTAGGTGTTAAACAGGGAGTAGTTTTTAAGTGTGATGTTGTCCGTATCTTTTAAAAAGGTTTCCTGAAGACATATTATTGCAGGATCATATTCGTTTAAAAGCAGAAGAATTTCATTGTCATTGGATCTAAGTCCTCGACAGTTCCATTGTATAATGGTATTCTTCATTATCAGATTAGAGTGGAGATTTTGGAGCTAGGTTAGACTTTTCGCGGAGACAGTCTGTATGATTATTTCTCTGGAGAAAGTACGGGGTGATTTTTTTGTTACGTTTGGAGCTACTTTGAGGACACGGAGCAGTATCTTCTGCATCCATGCTCTCAATGTCCCCAAACCTGTCATAGAGTTTGGTGGGGTCATCTGACCCCTTTTGCTGCCTAATTTCGTGAGATCTATTTTTATTCTTTGGTGACGTCGCTGGTGGGGTGTTATTAAAAGTTGTGTCGGTAGATGACGTGTTTTTTTGTGCTTGGTAATGGGTGGTGTTAGAGCGAGGTGTTGACTGGGGTGGATGTGTCTGTGTTTGAGCGTCCTTCATTGCTTTAGGATTGTTTTTAACTACAGAGGAGAAGGATGGGCCAGTAGGTGATATTTGTGCCTGTTCAATCTTTCTGGCCTCTGGATAGGGAATGTTGGATGTGTATTTAACCCTCTGTATTTCATTCTCCTGTTTCCAAGTATGACAATCCTTAGATTTGGCGTTGTGCACTTTTCCACAGTTGACACAATGCGGAGTTGCTCTACACTCAGCTTCCTGGTGAGAATGGTCTATGCTTCGGCCACATATCTGGCTTTTTGAGCAACGATCTTCGTGATGGCCATATTTCTGACATTTATAGCATCGATGGGGGTTAGGTATGTAGATCTCAACCTTCACTTGCAAATAACAACCTTGACCACTCTAGGTACTGCTGGCTTGTTGAAGATGAGTACGAATGTGTTGGTGTCCTGCAGATTGTTATTACGTTTAATTCTTATTCTGCGAACTGCAGTGACCACACCTTCGTTTTTCATCCATTCGATGATATTTTTGTCGCTTACTCCGGCCAAGCCCCGACATCGAATCACGCCTTTGGACGAGTTGAGTGTTGTGTGAGCGAATGAGGTCCCCCGAATATCGAAAAATGTCTTCATTTTCCGGATATTTTCGGTCTGACCCCGTCGATCACATTCAACAAGTAGACAGCCCGATTTCAACTTCTTTACACTTTTTGGTGTACCAATTATACCCGTAATTGTCTTTTTCAATAACAAACGGAGACAATGAGGCTAGCGGTTTTGAGTCGTCTGTAGATTGCATAACCATGAAGTGTGGAAATGATTCCACACCACATGGTTCGTCATCTGAGTCAGATTCAGTTTTGGTACGTTTGAGTTGATTTCTTTTTTGGAAATATCCATGTTGGTGGATTTAAAATTCAGCACCCATGTTCCCCGACCACCAAGGAGCCCAACAAGGAGACACTTTTCAAGTGCCAGGGATACACAGATGTTATACTCAGTAGGTAAATTCACCTCCTGATCCATCCCATAAGACATACTCAGTCGGTAAAATTACCTCCCAATTGACCCGTTGAGCCACCGCCTTATAGGAAGTCTTCTAAGACTTGGAAAAGGGAAAGTTAAAGGGATAGAATGTAAGGGCAACGGTGGTATCAAGAGAGATACAACGAGAAGGATAAAGAAAGTGAGCGAGTAAATAAAGACCTCCTAGGGCTTGGCGTGACCAGCCGATTTGTCGAGACCGGGCCCATCCCGACCACCCGTCTAGAAGAAGTAGAGGCCAAAGTAGTGTATTGCATCGGAGATCCTTTCCTCCTCCTACACGGGTCGCAACCCACGGCAATCAGGTTGCCTCTTCTTAGCCGCCTCTTACGACACGTAGCGAGGCACGGCGGGCCAATTCTACAACCCCGGACCCGCAAGGGGAGGGGGGGGGGGCGGCCTTACAGGTTACAGATTCCTTAAACTACTTACCAGTATTCTATTCTAGTAAAGTCTTAACCCACAGACTTACTTAAATCACTCAAAACAACCTAACAGCTTTTGACAGTACAACATTCTAAATTTGTCCCCAGATGTGCAATTACTCCCCCGGGACTTCTTTAATTAGCTATTCTCGCAAGAGTAACTAAAGGCAATATTTCTTATGAATTAACCTGAATTCAGACAAAAACATCACTATCAAGCAGTTTATGTACGGAATCTTAATTTCTTGCAATGTCATAATAAACATTCAAGAAAATATCAACAATGACATGCACAAATTACAGAATGCATATATATTGACTCGGTTCACTCTCGTAACTCTTTGCTTGATTAATAAACAAATGTATCACAGCTATGGTACTCTATTTCTATTCAATATCCGCCCAGTCAGCTCTGTCACTCACTTGTTCAAAATATCCCGGGCAATAGACCCCACTTTCTAAAGGGGTTGTCATGTGTAGGTATGCCCCTCTGTTCATTGATTTGGCGATCGTTATCTAGAGGATGACCTTCCTCAAAATTATTGCCGAGCATTACTGGATATATGGAACAATAACAGAGAACTGAGCGAGAGTATTGAGAAGAAATAAACGAACCCTCTTAAACAAATAAAATAAAATACATTTTAACTAATTAATACATAAATTAAAATTGCAGATACAATCCAACAGATTTCCATTAATGGAATTGAATAACACTGTTCAATTTACGGATTCGTTCATCATAGTAAGGAGTGGTTAAAAGATTACAATGTCCACGCCCGATTAGTATCACCTAGCGTCGTTCCTCTATTGACTTTGTGTATTCCACGTCTAGGGTGTATGCTTGGCTCATCCTCTGACCCTTCTATTCTGAACTCTCTATTTGCGGACTTCCCTCTTGGACTGTCCTCGGCGGGTTCTCGGGGAAGGATATAGAAAGCTGTTTCTTTAAATGACAAGATTACTATTAAATCGCTATGTGTATCACAACATACCCATATATAAAATGCTCATACTGTCCTTATTCAGAAACGTGAATAGCTATCCACACTGCATAAATTCTGACATAATGTGACCTTAACGATTAAGAGTCCTTACAAATTTACTGTATTTGAGGTAAGGTACCATCGTTATCTCTAGTTACAAATGAATTTTGCAATATCCATGCAAGTCTGACCATAACTAAACAGATCATTGCCCTCGCTACCCGTTGCGATTGCCTAGAAGTTAACACGTACGGTGTATACAACAATACTACCGCATAAATCTGCCTACGCTAGTATACGTCTTCCTACTCTGACTAGTCAGTTCTACTAAATAAGGTAAATGCTCGATTACTATTGCATAAGAATCCCTTAATTCTAGCTTACAGTAACCAATAACCTGCAAGATCGTTTAAGCATTACAAAATCATATACAAATATGCAGTCATCATTAACTCACGATAACCAGGATCGTCCTACAGACAAAGGAAATTACTTCATATAACCATAAGAAAGTCTACACATTTGAATGTTTGGGTTAATTCATAAATCGCTATGAAATACTACACATTTGAATATTTGAATTACGTCATAAATCCCTATGAAATACTACACATTTGAATATGTAGATTACATCATAAATCTTTATGAAATACTACACATTTGAATACGTGGATTGCATGCAATCCGTCATTATATTAATGAACTAATAACTGTAAAATTATAGACAGAAATTGCCGAACAGCTCTAGCATATCAACAGATTTTTTTGAAATTGAATATGCGATACATAGTATGGATTATAAGCATATCAAACACATTAGCATAAAACCAAACAACACAATAGAAAATTCCATGGAAATTAAAATTCCGTACCTTAATGCTGTTTCTTTTCCACACAATCGTGCGTCCTAGCACTATAGCCTGTCTTTTCCTTTCAAGATAGCTATCTGGCCTCTTTACTTGTTAACGAGGGAAAACACTATTCTTTTAGGTTATCCACGTTGTCATCCTGTCTTCTCTCAAGCAAGATTTCTGACGACTAATTAATTTTGACTAAGATGGGTTCATTTAAACTCTCATAACGTCCAAAGTGTACGCCTTAATTTTAACTGACCAATCAGAAGCAACTGTTCCTAAATGTTCCCTCAAAAAATCATGTTGTTCATCAGATTTTGACAGCCTAGAATATGATGCAATGAAATTTCCTTTGAAGATCAATTATTTGACATGCGGTTTGTTACAAACAGGTACGGTCGGTAGTTCTAATGTATTCTCTGCCAAGATACCGTTACAATGACAGGGTCAATTCCACTGATTATTAGCGTAGGCTCTTCTTTGTTTCAGAGATGAAAAAAGGGAAATATCAAAGTGTCCTATCTCGAAGACATTTACGGCTTGAATACGATAAAATTTTAATGCACAATTTGTTCAACATGAAGATTAAGTACTTCTTCAACATTAGACACATTATATA
>JAECUM010069211.1:0-19862 GCA_016617855.1 Megalonaias nervosa
AAAAAAGTGATTTTGAGTTTTAATTGATTTTGGCAAATATACTATCTCTTTTCGAAAGGGGTGAGTGGCCCTTAAAAGGGCCGTTGGGTGTTTGGGTTTTTTTTTTTTTTTTGTTTAATAAAAAGAACAAACTCAGGAACGGGAAGTAATGAGCTTTAACTGCCTTATCCGTTTGCCTCGGCCAAGACCTTCTTCTGTTCCTGCTACTGCCGATAATTTGGTAGAAATCACTAGGGTTGGTATCTCAGGCGTATTTAGTGTTTGGACGGGGTTGGACTGTTTGGCTCGGGAAGGTCTTTTTCTCTTGGGTCGTATTAAAGAAGTCTGATACATTTGTTTCTGACTTCTTAACTCTGCCAAAATGTCTAGAGAACCGTCACCGTTTGACTTTCACTGTCCTCCTTCTCTCCTTGGCATTGTTTCTTCTCCTCTTCTTCTTCTTCCAATCGTTTTCTTCTTTTCTCTTCTTCTCTCTGTTGCTGTTGAATGAAAAAAGCTTGTTCTGCTTCTTTCTGTTGTTGCAAAACTTTCTCCAATTCTTCTTTCTGTCTTAGTTTAAAATCCTCGACGGTAAGGAAAAGGTGACGGAGGTGATGGTACCTGAACAAATTCTTGTGAAGAAGAGAGAAAATCCACTAAATCCCAATTAAAATTGTTCTCTTCTGGAAGTAGGACCGTGTTTGCTTGGGTAGCTGCTGCTATGCCATCACTTCTCGTCTCCACGACCGTTGCATCCCAATTCATCGTCTTCTTAGTTTCCACCATGTTCTAACTCTGCCGCATTGATTCACTGCGCACAGACACTAACGCACCTATATAGGGAATGTAACGTCACAGGTGGCTCTCTTCGGATTGGAAGACAGACTCCGCATTATGACTGAATTTTGTAACGCGTTTTAGGATTGGTGAAAGAACTCAATCCGTTTCGATCAGCTCTTCCACTATAAATAACCGTAGTTCACCTCATTCCATTCACCTGTTCTCGTCAAAAGATGTGGACTAACGTAGAATCGTCTACCCTCCTGTCGTCGATGCTGTTCCACCCGGACTATCCCATGTATGTCAAATCATCATGGGCTATCACCCAGATGACAGATACAGCCTTTTGGAAACGAAGGATTTATGTGGAGAGACAAGGCTGTCTGAAGCGAGTCTTAATCAACGGCCCAGAGGTCAGACGAAGTTTGAGGAAGTGAAGAAGATCCTTGCGATGCCCTCTATGTTAACTGAATGGAGTTAACAAAATACAAAGTCCCTTTTCAAGGCCTCTCCATTGCCTCGAAAAGATTTACTATCTTGCCTAAAAAAAATTTTAGTCGATTTTTTGTGTGATAGATTTATGTTCATAAATCTATGTTTGTATATTTCTTTATTTGTCTCTGTCTATGTCTAAATGCATGTTTCTATTGTCCCTAGATTCTCTAGTACTCCACCGCGGTAATCACCAACGGTACGAGTCGACCCGTACCGTTGGTCAGTACCGCAAGGAAGTTCGTCTAGAATCATCACTCCGATTTTTGTTCCGCCAAATTTTAAAAGTTTGTTCTGTTCCTCTCCGTCACGCGTTATATGTTCCCCTCCGCTTCGCCACGCGTTACAGCTTTTTTGGTTCCGTCAAAGGTTGTTTTATACATAGAACATTCCGCTGTCACTGTTCCGCCCGATTAAGGTCAGCCACTTGCAACATTGTTGCCAGTGTCCAGTACCATGACATCGCCCCTGTTCCATTTCCCTTTTCGCTAGACAGTCTCAGTATTTTTGTCGCTATACTGTCCCAATAATCTCCATGTTAAATTCCCCTTGTCTCCAAAGTACAAACCCATTATTTCAACATTGTCGCTAAAGCATCCGCCTATACTACTAATATAATACTGTGTAAACGAGGCAAAACATAAGGTGGTTGTTGGACACATATTTTCTTTGTATGTCACTGTACTAAGCCAAACTTATTCATAGTTTGATTTCTATACGATAAACATGCTCTTATTTCCATTAGACTCTTCGTCCGTGTTGTTTGAAAAAAGCTAGTAAACGTACTATACTGATCAAAAACAGAGAAAGTTTGTGTAATTCTCACAGGTTGTTAGACTAGTTTGACAGTAGGTTTAATCTTGTTATGTACATATGCATAGTGTTATCATGTGAATCAATACGTGATATACTAAGCTTGTGTCGGCAGATTTATACCTGAATCTTAGCGGATAAAGGGTTTAGCAGATAATCGTTAATTCTGATTAGACTGAGGTGACTCAGCTTGCTAACATAATGCACAATTTAGGCAACCGAATCCGGATAATCTACATTATTCTTACGAATTTTGAGATTATGTGCAAAGCGACACTTTGTACACCTCGTATTTAATTAGGAATGGGGAAGGGAGTAGAATAAACAGAAATATGTCCCTTTTCAAAATCAAACACTGACAAATAAGAGAACACAACACTGCATGATTTCCAGAGCTGATATAGGGCAATTTGTTCAGCAGACTTATATAAGCTTAGTTATGATTGCATCATACATGACTTCTAGGAATAACATGATGCTGTTCATATCATGTATGACGTAATACCAGCTTCAGATTGCATCATTCATTGTTTTGCCTAACAAGCATGTACTGTCCAAACCTAGTCATAGATTTACTCATAGATCAAGTCAAAGATGTATTTTAGTCTTTTCTGGTTTAAATTGAGATCCCTTCCCTTTATAGCTCACTTATCCTCCGCTATTCCAAGTCAATGGTCATATATACTGACCGAGTATCATATCTTTAAAACTAGAGTCAATCAACAATTTTAAGCATCATTTTCCTTCTCAGTGACCTCGAATTAGTAAAATTTGACTACATTTATTTCGGAAGCATTTTGTCTGTAGACCAATTTGATTTTGTTTTATTTTGTACTGCCTCCAAAAATGTTGATTTTAATAAGATTTTACAAAACTGCCTGCATGCTAGGTGAATGCGGCAATTTGCATACTTCAAAATATAAAGCAAAGTCAAGTATAAGGACATAATTCCACATTTCGCGATAGGCAGGGTATTTTAGTGAAGCAGGGTCAGTTAACATATCGCATCATGCTAATTAGATCCTAGCATGTTTCGATACCTATGGATTAACGACTAATACTATCGCTGGTCATGGTGTTAGCATCACGTGATTTACAGCTGCACTGGTTACTTGTCTGACATTTAGTCCATGTGTCCGTCACCTATCCCACCTCCCTTTATATCATGGATATTCACATCGTCATGGCAATTATTTTTCAACCATTTTTGGTGAAATATTCAATATGCATTAAATTGTTAACACTGATTTCCATTAACTGTTAGATGTAAGTATCAACATAAAATACTTTAATATTATACGATGTATATAAACGCTGGCAGTGCATGTTTCAAAGTCGAAAATGCTGTTAACTTTTGAAAGTAAAGAGATAAAAGAAGAAAATAGCTTCGGAGCATAAGTGCTTAAGAAGTGAAAACTGTCTCGAATGCTTGGACAAATTTCAGCATACAGAAGTCTGATTCAGCATTTTATTTAAACGGAAGTATTACACTCATGAGTGATTACCATTTGATATCATAGACGTTGTCTGTCACAGTGAATGTGCAATTAATGCTCAATAGTCTCTCACTTCTCACACGCCACCCCATCCCCACCCCCTTGTCACATTTCTATATCTATAATTCTACACGATTGGGTTTATTCCCTTGTTAACTATTCAGGCATCGCACTGCTGTGGAAGACAAGAAAGAAAGAAAACGTTTATTTAGGGATAATCAGAACATTAACTTTTTCGCTGAGTGTCCGGTCAGCTTGATTTTACGATAGTTTGTAATATGATTTATTTAGCTGAAAATATAAGTTCACAATGTATATGAATGGGATTGCTATCACCTACATAAAAAAAAATCTTCAATTAAATATTCATCATTATCGTTCAACTTCCTCTTTGCACTGAATCGCAACGATATTTCCCGTTATGATCTTTTAACCAGTGAACAAACCAATACGTATCGTATCGCATTATTGATTGGGACGGAAGCCTGATTAATACGGAGTAATCTCATTATGTTTTTTTTTAAATGAATTGAAAACATGTCTTCTAGAATTTTGGAAACAATATTTAGAACAGATAAGGTTTATAATCGTTGACACTTTATTCTGCTCATGCCTTAAAAAAAAAAAAATAAAGTAAAATAAAAAATAAAATAAATTAATTATGGAGAATATGTGTTTGTGACCAGCGACCAGTAGCTTTTGAATTAGACATATTTATATTTTCTTTTTCAAACAAAAGCCTCAGATATACTGAAGACCAAGTTAGATGCAATAATTAAACAAGAAGACTTCTTTCTGAATAAGAATTTTAGAATTAAGGTTCACAAAATATAAACTACAAATATTGAAAACTTTTATCTCTGAATATATCACTAAAGCAAGCCAAGCAGGTGGTAGTTAATCATCATCATCATCGTCATCAATCCCTTAACCCATGAGGTCGTTGGGACACCACAGGTGACGTTGCAACCAATTCTCTCCATCATTACCTATTCTCTACTGCCCATTGGGAATCTCCAAATCCCATGCCTGTCCACTCCTTAATGTTGTCTTCCCACCTCTTTTTCTGTCTGCCTTTCTTCTGTACCCTTGCACTGTGCCTTGCAAGATTGTTTTTACCAGTCCAGATGATCTTGAGACATGACCGTACCACTTCAGTTTGCACTTTTTTACAGTGATCACGAGGTCTTCATAGGATCCGATGGCTCGCTGGATCCTGTTGTGGACTTCTTCGTTGGTTACATGGTCAATGTATGAGATGCCCAAGATCTTGCGGTAGCATCTCCTTTCGGAGGTTTGAATCCTTCTTTGTAGATCTGATGTGAGCGTCCATGTTTCACAATCATACAGAAAGATAGATATGACAATCGAGCGCATCAGCCTTATTTTGGAACCAAACGCAATGTTGGCATCTTTCCATATTGGTCTCAACCTTGTTATTGCTGCTGTTGTCTGGTAGTTAATAGGAAACGTAAAAGAGCATTAGTTTGAAATTAAAGGTAGGACTCCATTTCTTCAACCAACTGAGAGAGAGAGAGAGAGAGAGAGAGAGAGAGAGAGAGAGAGAGAGAGAGAGAGAGAGAGAGTATGTTAGTTCTGTAATCAGCTTCAAATAACCCCAGATAAATTATAAACAGGTCAGATAAAGCCATTGCGTTGACTATATGGGTTATCAGATTTCCGAAAATTATTTTCCTGGTAAAACAATAGTAAAGATCCTTATTTTCCAGAAAGTAGATAATAATCGATGTGTTTTTGTCTACTCGGGTCATGTTTACTGACTTTCATATGAAATGTACCGGTAATGACAGTGAACATGTAAGATCATTGTAAATCAAAATTATCAGTAGTTCGCATTTCTGAAAATTCCTCAAGGTGAGACGAGGTAGCTTAGTTGATAATGCGTCCGAAGCTGAAACCAATGGTCACGGGTTTGATATCTACCAGGTCATCCTCGAGATAGGCGATGAGCTCTCGTTTCTTTCGGCATGATGTTAAAAGTACATATATAAACCAGCTGAAAATTTCTTCAACAGGACTATTTGAATCATGAAGGAAATTCATCAAAGATGGTCTACGATGATCAATGATGTCATTGAGTGTATGATAAAATCAGATTAATGATCTTTGATGCTCTCCCGAGATAAATTATTTATTGGTGCTTTAGGTCTTTTTATTTATATAATATAAATCAATATAACTAGAAAGCTTTGATCTTTGTATTCAGTAGGTAAAGAACAGTATGCAGTTAAAATCACCAAAGAGGAAAGCATATGGAAGCCATTTATTTTTGGCACTAATTTTCCAACGGAAAACTATTGGACGCACTTTTGTGCTGATAGCTACGTTTCAATTCTTAAAATTGTTTACGCCGACCATATTGCTAATCTAACGCACAGTTTAGCCTTCGCCTACATGAAGAAGGAAAACGTAACTGCTAAATAATAATAATAATAATAATAATAATACATTAACATCGTTTGTTTATCTGGATTGACATAATTATCTAGAAGCTTGTTTACACTATAGCCCTAGAACTGAATAAAAATAAAAATGTCATTATTAAGCTTATAATTTCTCAATAACTGAAACATTAGGAATTTTTGTTTAATGTCATGCGGTAAATATTTCCATTTAACAGTACTGGCGTAAACAAAAGATTTATTAAAACATTCTTTCCTTACTTTGCCATAATCTAAAAATCTATATTTTCTCTCTACTGTTTACTGCTTGCGCTCATGATCCTTAGAAACGTTAAAACATTCGAATACAATGGTACTAAATTACGTAGAATCTTGAAATTAAGAGGAGCATTTTATCAGAGTAATATAATCCTTCACTGATTTGTATCTAAATGCGTTGACAAAGATTGATGTAGATGTTAAAATAGCATTGACCTTTCAAATCATCTTTCTGCTCTTATCTTCGGCTTTATGGTCTCTGCATGGAAAAAAGTAATCCGGGGATCTCCCAACACAGATTAGCAGTTGAATAATATAGAATAGCAACTGTATTATAGTTTTAAATAAGCTGATCTGATATATAGCATGTAAGCCTTCGGATGCTTCCTGTTTAAATGGTTTAAATTTGGATGGACCAGGATAAAGTATTATTAATAAGAATACCTTAGAGTTTCTCAAGTGTAACAGTTTAAATATTTCTATTTTTACTTCGAAACGCAGTTTTTTGTTTCCTATATCTGGCTGCTAGTTGTGCTGAGCAGATAAACATGCACTAAGTTTTCTGTGAAATTTAAGTTTATTGTCATACACCAATTTTAGAACACATAGTAACTGTTCATTTAGTTTCCTCTCTAGAAAGGTAACATCTTGATCACTGACAAATTGTAGTGTATCATCTGTAAGCATAGACACCGGGGAATGTTTTAGACACTTTAAAATCTCGTTTATAAGACAAAATAAGGTCAAACATTGATCCATTAAATTGAAATTCCAATAAGATCTGAGATAGCACCTCTCTAACACACAGCTTGTAATCTGCTATAAGATATCGATCGATCGATAGAGCGAGAGAGAGAGAGAGAGAGAGAGAGAGAGAGAGAGAGAGAGAGAGAGAGAGAGAGGAGGGTGGGGGGTGAGTTGCTTCTGTGATTAGCGCCAATCAACCCCAAAGTTTAAACAGGTCGGATACAGTCGCTGCGTTGAGGTTCTGGGTTATCAATTTTCCGAAATTTATTTTCCTGATAAAGCAAAAGTAAAAATACTTATTTTCCGGAAAGTAGATTATAATCGATGTATTTCTGCCTGCACCGGTGATGACAGTGAACAGGTATGATCCTAGTAAATCTAAATTATCCATAGTTCGCATTTCTGAAAATTCCTCAAGGGCAGACGCGGTAGCTCAGTTGATAACCGATGGTCGCAGGTTTGATATCTGCCCAGGTCATCCCCAGGATAGGCGATCAACTCTAGTTTATTCAGCATGATGCAGTTAATAGTGATTGATCAGATTAATGCTATTTCGATTATTTATTGGTGTTTTAGGTCTTTTTATTCGGTAAGTAAATAACAGTATGCAGTTAAAATCATCAAAGAAGAAAAACATGGAAGCCAGTCATTTCTGGAAACAATTTTCCAACATCCATTAACGTGGCGAATGTTCATTTAGTTTTCTCACTACAAAGGTAACATCTTGATTACTGACATATTGCGATGTATTATCTGCAAACATAGATACTGAAGAATATTTTTGATACTTTGGGAACTCGTTTATATATAAAATAAAAATAGGGCCTAACATTGATCCCTCCAATTGAAATTTCCTCAAAATCTGAGATGGTACCTCTCGAAGTCACAGCTTATAATCTGCTATAACAAATCCAGGGGGGGGGGAGAGAGAGAGAGAGAGAGAGAGAGAGAGAGAGAGAGAGAGAGAGAGAGAGAGAGAGAGAGAGTGAGTTATTTCTATAATTAACACCAAAATAACCTCAGAAACGTTTTAAACAGGTCAGATAAAGCCATTGCGTTGAAACTCTGGGTCATCAATTTTCTGAAATTCATTTTCCTGGCAAAGCAATGTAAAGAGACTTAATTTCCGTTAAGTAGTGACAATTGATGTGTTTCTGTCTCCTATATTGATATTTCACGACCTTCATTTGAGACCTAACGCTGATGATAATTAATAGGTATGACCCTGCTGGCTCTAGGCCATCCATAGTTTGCGTTCTTCAACATTCCACAAGGGGAGACGCGGCAGCTCAATTCATAAAGTACACAACTCTCAAACCAAGAGTCGCGGATCGATACCCACCCAGGCCATCCCCGGATAGGTAATTATCTCTTGTTTATTCGGCATGCTACGGTCAAGCGTACCATTATAAACCAAAGACTTTCAACAGGATTATTTCAGTTCTGACTGGGTTTTGATAAAGATGGTCGATGTAATTAATGATCAAATACGCCATTCGATGTATGATGAAATCAGATTAATGGTCATTGACGTTGTCTTGAAACAAATTATTTATTGCTGCGTTAGGATTTTTAATGCACCGTATAAAGCAAATAATTTGTAGAGTTTTTACAGTGTCCAAATAAGGTTATTGCGCGTCATATTGCTATTTTTATCCATAATAATTAGTTTACTTTTTATGTTACAAAATGTTGTGAAATGAACAGAATAAAACTTGTGGAAGTTAATCTTTACTTACAAATCAAATTGCAAGTCTTTTATGAATCAGTCAATGCCAACGATAACAACACGTCAATTATCATAGAAGTGCTAAAATAATTAATTAGGCTGTATTACAGTGCCGTGCAGCTTGTTACAAGTCCATCTATCAATCCAGGAGAAAGAAAGAAAGAAAGAAAGAAAGAAAAAGAAAGAAAGAAAGAAAGAAAGAAGAGAGAGAGAGAGAAAGATTTGACCGCGATGCCTCTAATACATTGGTCATATGTTCTAATCACTAGACTTAAGGTAATAAATTATCTCTCATAAGCTTGTCAATGACCACAACTTTTTTCATTTTTAAACTAACAAGTGTAGATGTTGTTTAATAATTATCGTGTAAGTGCAGACAACTTACATATACCTCAATAATTTATCAATAAAATCAAAGTTATTTACTTTCAGTGTCTCTGGAGCAAAGGTCAACCATGTGATCTATGATACATATTATTGTTTAAAATCGGGGAAAACAACATACTTATAAAGAAGGAACCATTTGACGCATCTTATGTTGATTATAGTTCACCTTTAAGATGCATTGTCAATTTTGCCGATGTGTTTTAAATGTTTGGCGATAGTATATGCAACATATATCAAAAGACATCGCTTCCTCGAAATTCAAATTCGTGGTGTGCGGTCAAAAGCTAACTTTGTTTTGAGAATATCCGCTAATTTTTATTTTTTTTATTTTTTATTTTTTTTATTTTTTTATTTTTTTTGTCCTTCGGTCAACATATTTAATTGGAAAGAAGAGTATGTAGGTTAACTTAATTAAAGATGAAAGTACAGGGACGTTAATCATGTATGGAAACAATAGTCTTTCAGAAAATGCATATAAATAATCTCATTTATAATTCTTTACCAAAATTCTTTGTATATATAGTTCATTTGACCTAGGTCGCAAAATAATTTCCTTGGGTAAGACTCAAGGCATGAACTCAAATCCAAGTAAACATCTTTATAAAAATGACAAACGTCACGATGGAAAAACCTCCACCCTCAAGCACAGACAATGGACAAACACACAATATAAATTAAATATAAGAAACAATATTATCTCTTCAACTTACAGCTTGTAATCTGCTATCGATATCGAGAGAAAATAATGGCAATGTTGAATTTTGCAACATTATGTTTTGATAATTTGTGAAGTAAAATTTTATGATGAACATTATCAAAAGCTGTACTTGGTCTACGAATAAAAATATATTTAAAATTTCCTGTCATCAATATATTATGATCCAGCGATTAAACAAACAACTGCATTAAGTTCTGCCTCATAAGTTTGACGGAATCCTGATTAACACGAGGTAATAACATTTTTATGTTATGTTAAGAACGAACTAAGACGATTTCATTACTACAGATACGGGTTTTAAATTATTGGCACTCTATTTTGTTCATTTCCTGCTTTAACAAAATACAGAACTAAGTGCGTGAGTGTCTACAGGAGATGACGGCTTCCTCTAACTTTTGTTCAACAACTGGAAGCTTTGGAATTAGACATTTCTAAAGTCCATTCTAACAAAATCCTCAGTAACATTGGCTCATTAAAGATAAATTTAAGTACAGCAATTAAATAAGAAGATACATCCTCCCAAACAAAAATTTAAGACTCGACGTTGATTAAAGCTATAGGGAACTTTTCTATTTGAATACACCATGAACATCGACCACGCAGGTAGTTGTAAAAAAAAGTCATAAAAGTCTCAAATTCACATGTGAATATATCTCCAATATACAAACACTTCATTAAATATGATTAGAATTTGACAGCAAAACATAAATACTGACACAGGTCAACATTAGATATTGTCTCACCATCCTTCTTTCTGTGCATGATATCTGGCTGTCAGACTGAGGAAGATAACTCTTCACGCCTAAACACGATATCGCAAGATCTTTCCCCATGTTTGATGAAACTCGCCTCCTGCATCTAGGATAATATTCACGAAAACTCTACTGCCATCTAAGGATGTATGCTGATATAAGAGCAATGTTGCATAAGATGCAGATCAAATTCAAACCGTAATGCAGCGTGTGACAGTAGCCCCGATTCTTCCCACCCAACTGACTAGCTCCTCAAATTTTTAAGCCACCTTCTCACGTTGAAAATTTAGTATTGACGGATCAACACATCCATCTAATTATTGTAGCTGCAATGGACACTAAATGTATACTGTTTGACAACGAGGTCTGAAAAAAGAAACAATAACAAAAACTGCTCGTCATAACGGCACTTCATTAATATCTAAGCTCGTTCAGATCGATGACAGAGTGTCAAAGTCGTTCGAAACCAGCTATAGTCCAATTTTCGTTTCGAATTTGCCTGTGTCTCTTACCAATGAGTTAAAGTATGTATGTATGTATGTATGTATGTATGTATGTATGTATGTATGTATGTACATGGTATGACGACAATTCAGCAAAGCCGAGGCTATATAGTGCATATTTAACGGTCTTAACAAATAGTGCTAACCACCAAAACAACCCAAGAAAACATTGAAAGACAAATAATTCCAAATAAGCGTCGGCAGTTAGTCCTTCGAGATAAGATATTGAAAATATACATGAGAAAGATATTAGAAACCTAATATATATATATATATATATATATATATATATATATATATATAGAGAGAGAGAGAGAGAGAGAGAGAGAGAGAGAGAGAGAGAGAGAGAGAGAATACAAATATAAATCCCTAAAGTATATGGTAATATTTTTGTTGTGAAACCGCATTCTTTAAAGATTTTCTACGTTGCTGCACTATCAAAAGCTCCCTAAATAAAAACACCCCTTTTATAGGGTGGAAGTCGACACATTTAGGATAATTTTGCACACAGTAGACACTGGCAACATATGCACTCTGGTCAAAGTTCAGCATCCAGGAGGAATGTGTGAATCAGGTTATGTGTGTTTTATACGTGAGCAGCACAACTGACGTGTGTACTTGTGTGTGTGTGTGTGTGTGTGTGTGTGTGTGTGTGTGTGTGTGTGATTTGGATTTTTAACGTAGCTTTAACAATTTTCCAGTCTTATCGCTATGATATATGCAGTGTTGCAGCTTATAGTGATGTCTAGCACCGGGGCATCATGCCGCAGACATGTAGCATGATGTCCCACCCAGTCACATTATCCTGACACCAGGTCGACCAGTCCTAACACTAACGTCTTAACCTCTGTGCCACTCTTCGATGTGATCATAACAGTCACACAGTTTATGCACAAATATAGATTAGCTTCGTCCTCTTCGTTTTATTGGTCTTCTGGTCTAAATGTCGTGGAAATAATTTTTTTTTTGGGGGGGGGCGTAGGGGTAGGCAGTTTTTCTGGTATAAAGTTGAATCTAAGAGATCAAACGCCGGTACGAGAGCAAGTATTTGAATACAACTGATTGCTGTTTGTTGTCTTATAAAAAGAGCAAATTCAAGATCAGTTGAGTACTGCTGCTGTATCACATCGAATTGATTTAGAAGTTGCCAGACGCACTGACTCGTGCGGATGAAGCATCCTCTGCAAAGGATAGATGGCTATAAAGGCAGTTCATGATATGTCTGGCTTCAGTTAATCTTGTTTAGAACACGTACAAATCTGATGGTGCTGCGGTCTGTCTTGGATCTATATGGTCTACTGCACATGGATTGCATAGATTTGGTTGAATAAAGGAAGCATTGTTTCGGCAGTAAACTAAGCTTACCAGTTAGGACATTGTGACATTAGATCAAGATTAACTGAAAACATCGAGAGCGATATTGACCAGACCTGTTATCATGCATTAGAAATCGTCCCCTCCGCGTCTCAAAATAGTCAAGACAGCCCACAACACTATACGAAGTATTCCGTGAGGAATGGCGTCTCATCTGTGCAAAACGGTATGGTGGTATATTTTTCTACTTATGCTGGTGAATTAACTCCTAGTATATCATTATACAAGCATTAGACATATACTAATATTATTGCAACGTTTCATATGAATAAATACACTGATAAAAAAGAATTATGTATCTGTTAGAAACGTTAACACAAAACTGTAGCAAACATTCTGCTTATTTAGGCTAATCAGGAAATCCTAGCATATGAGGGCATGTACTTTAGATCTAGACTTATATTATTGAAACTTCCATTAGAAAGTTATGATAATATAGTACAAAACAAAACTACTTTGTGCATTAGATTGACATACAAATCACATGTACCATATAATACAGTTACATAAATCTTTCTAGGCCTCGAAGAAACCCCGATGTCACCCTGCACCTTTTTGAGCTTGTCTTGTTAAAATGAAGGCCTGCCCAGTTGTACCTAATAACATAGCTTTGTCTTGTTAAAATGAAGGCCTGCCGGGTTGCACCTAATAACATAGTTTTGTCTTGTTAAAATCAAGGCCTGCCCGGTTGTACCTAATAACATAGCTTCGAACCAAAACTTCATATAATTTTCAGCTTCTCAATGTATCTATCACGAGAAAAATATCATCTATTGAGCGAACATAATGAAATGTGACTTCCGACAGCAGTCTACACCCAGTACAACTTAAGGACATTTGTCACTCGGCATTGCATACAAATTCATCTTTAGAAGATTTTATAATTTTCATCTGTTTCAAGGTTGAAATAAGGAGATTTTCATACAAGTCATTGTTACGAGTCTAGGCTCTTACAAAAAGTAACAAGAAAAGAGTGAAGACAACAAGTTTTGTAAAATTTAACAAATAATTTATTTCCCTAGAAAACCAAGGTAAAAATGAGAAAAGGAACTTATGGTTTTACGAATCAAATCCAAAATTAATCCAAGAATTAAAAATTAGAAGTCCTATTATTATAAAGTCCTAAATGAATCACAGTTCAAATCCCGATGAAATTCAAGATGGAATGCGATGACGTCTTCGATAGTCAGCGTCGTATTGATGTATCAACACTTCTTTGTTGAATCACAGAAAATAATATTCCAGTTTGGAATTCCGAATATTCTTCAGTGAATGTCTTTGTCCAAGAATTCTGTATGAGCACTTGTATTTTCCAGGGAAAAGAATAACTAATTCCATGAAATAAAAATTCAACTCAAACTGGTCACAACATATGTTTAAAGCCCGACTGGCTAATTCTTATGAAGAAAACAGTTATACACTAAGTTAAGACGCAAAACAGATTCCCGTATGAGGGTCACGTGGTCATCCTTCTAGAAGGAATAGAAATTTGTTACATGATAATTATCACATACTTTAGGTATGACCTTGATTCCACTGAATGAATCTTACTCTTAGAATGAGTAAAATTTTTTTTTTAAAAGTTGTTTACCAGAAACCTTATTAGTTCTGAATCAAGGTGAGCAGCTAGATACAGTGTTTCCATTACTGGTTGTTTATCAGAATTAACAGTCAGGTCAAACAGAAGTGAATTAAATTTCTAAAACAAAATAAAATGTCAAACCCAGTAGACAAAGTTATCATTACAATAACATGTAATGAAATAATAAAAGAATTAAAACTAACAAACAAATAATTAAATTACATATACATAACATCATATTTAATCTTAAGCATATCGATTTACATAAGTCGAAGTTTCATAGTCGCTTGAGACATCAAGTATGACTTTCACATTAATGTAACGGAAATTGGCAAAATTTTACTGCGAATAAACTACTTTCTCGCAGTTGTGAACGAGTGAAAGTCGTACGCAAGTCCGAATTTTAGCAGCACTACTGGAAGGTAATAGGACTTTCTCTGGAAGCGCTACGGTGAACAGTGAAACCAAATTGTGAAATGGCAGTGCAGTATTATATCAAGATTCCAACATAAGCTATGTGGGCTGAAATAGCACACAGGTAATTGACGATGAGCAAGAGCCTCGCCGCCGTATCGCACATACCAATACTATTGAGGCTGTCGCAAAAGAATGACAATTACAAGTACCCGAGTTTGAGTTATATTAACGTCGTGGTGATTACAAGATTTTTGGCAATTATCCTAGTCGAATATGAGCCAGGTTAAGATGAGGTAAAACTTCCTTCAAAGATACGTCCAGGAATCGTATTGTCGTTTAACGCTCACACATCCATCTACGAATAAGATGGAAATTGTTATCCATATGTATTTGACTATACCACGTAACTGTGACATTGATAAAATGATGCATAATCGTTAAGCCGCAAAGACAATGAGATTATGAATGGTGGAATCGTCGAAGCTTTTTGCAAGGATACTTGACGCATTAAAAAAGTCACCATGGTCAGGCTGAACTGTAGATGCGTGCAATTTAACTGCATATTTCCCCTTTAAATCCTTTTCGCGGGTCGAGTTATATTCTAATACCAACCTGTTTTCCACGGCGAACCGTAATAAAAAAAAGTATAAAAATGCTAACAATTGATATTGTTTGAATGGGCGCTCTTGTCTGAGTTCTATCCTGTGAGTGAAAACCAAAGACAGCATAGGAAATACAAGCAGGAGTCGATTTCCCCTTTCATCTTACTGATATCAGTAAGTTTGAGCTGCTTAATCTGGCATCGCTGTACACAAAGTTGTTTGGAATTACGGCCTGCAAGCAGTTCTACAATCAATATGCACATACAGGCAATTTAATAATGATTTGTTATTGTAGCACAGTCCAGAGTCGCTATACCATAACGCGTGGTTCAATAGTTTCTAACGGATAATGTGCCGCCATAGTAAGTAATGGGGTAAGAAATTTCAAGGCAGACGTCACATGCATGCATGTTGCACCTAACGTCTGCATGACGAGGATAACGTTTACTGTCTCGGAACGAGAGAAAACCTGGAGCGCATTATTATGCAAAGCTCTGGTAAAATACATCCTCAAATTTACTGCGGTGCAATTAAACATGAAAGTACAATATACCATATGTGCGGTCATCGAATGCTTGAATATATTGGCTCTAATTGAAGGTTTAAACGACGTTCATTCAGACTCAACGCAAGCTGCTCAACAAGACACAGGCTGGGTTTTATTGTATTGCAGTCAATTTTAATGGAGTGGCTGAGCCACCTATGTTGTATCGTTACCTGAACTAGATTGAGGTGTTTCTTAAACCATCCGAGGTTACAACAAAATTCATCATGCAACAGCTCTCTTCCCTGCAGACATGATTACAACTAATGGTAACGTTTGTGAATTTTCAACGGCTACTCAATGTTGAATCTGTGAAAGAGTTTTGACCTCGTCAAATGCCAAGTACACGATCACTGTCTCTGATATTTATAACGGAGAAGTTCACAGTGCATGGAATCTACGGTTGCAAATTTATCTAAACAAAACAAAATTCTCGCTGTGCTTCATAACCTGAGTGTATATGATAGCCACCTGTTCATACAAGGAATCCTAGCAGCATGAAAGGCATGTTACGTATATGTAATTTAATTATTTGTTTGTTAGTTTTAATTTTTTTTATAATTTTTTTTTATTTCCATTACATGTTATTGTAATGTAACTTTATTTGCTGGATTTGAAATTGTCCAGAATTTAATTCAGTTCTGTTTGCCTGACTGTTAATTTTGATAAACAACTAATAATGAAACACTGTATCTTAGTTTCTGACCTTGATTCAGAAACAGTGGCAGATCTAGTAAGCAACTGTTTTTAATTTTTTTTAAAATTCGATCCCTGTTAGGCATGTAAAAAGCTTCTATGTTGTTCTGGAAGGGTGGCCATGTGACTTTCATCCGGGCATCTATTTTGCATTTTAGTTAGTCTTATAACTCATGTTATAATAAGAAATAGCCAGTCGGGCTTCAAACATATGTTGCGACCAATTTCAGTTGAATTTTTATTTTATTCAGTCTGAAGTGATTATTTTCCCTGGAATATATGTGCTCCTAAATTGATTCTTGGACAAAGACATTTATTGAAAATTATTCAGAATTCCAAACTGGAATATTATTTTCTGTGATTCAACAAGGAACTGTTGACACATCAGTACGACGCTGACCGCAATAGACGTCATCGCCTTACTAGAGCTATGTCAAAGAAAGCTCTTGAGAATGCTGTTGATTAGAAAGTATTCCTTTAGGTGACACATGTATTGGTCAGGCTTTTGATGAGGTCACTTTCACTCCTTGTTTGGATCAATCAAAAGGTATTGATTACATGGATCCTCTTTTGACTACTCATTCTCTTTATTCTAACTAGGGCGACAAACGACAATCACTTGTCGTCGAACAGGAAAAAGATCCTGAGATCTCCTGCTTATTTCGAGGGCCATTAGTGAAGCTGAAGCCACAGAAGTATCTGTTTCTTATTTCATTACAAATGAGATTCTTATGAGAAAATGTAGACCTCCCGAGGTACGTGCTGGTGATGAGTGGTCAGTGAACTATCAAATTGTAGTTCCAAAATCGTACAGACAGGAAATTCTTAGTCTGGCCCATGAAACTCCTTTGGCTGATCAGTTAGGGATTAATAAGACTTATCACATGATCTTGAATCACTTCTATTGGCTAACAATCAAAAGTGATGTTTGTAAATATTGCAGATCTTGTCATGCTTGTCAAATCGTCGGGATAAGAATCAGAAGATACCTAAGGCTCATCTGCAACCTATTCCTGGATGTGACGAACCATTTAGCAGAATAACGGTAGATTCTGTTGGTCCCTTACCTAAGACCAAGTCAGGCAACCAATAGTTGTTGACCATTATGTGTGCGTCAACAAGATTCCCAGAGGCAATTCCTTTAAGGAATATTAAAATCAAATAAACAGTAAAGGCTTTGATACAGTTTTTACTCAATGTCGCCTTCCCAAATTTGTCCAATCTGATCAAGGGTCAAATTTTATGCCTGGAATTTTCCAGCAAGTTATGTATGAATTAGGTATTCAACAATTCAGATCTTCTGCCTATCACCCTGAGAATGAAAGGGCTTTAGAAAGATTTCATCAGACTTTGAAAAATATGATTTGATCATATTTTGACACGGGTAAAGATTAGGATGAATGTATTCATTTACTGTTGTTTGCTGTTCGGGAATCAGTTCAAGAATCTTTAGGATTCAGTACCTTTGAACTAGTTTTTGGACACACTCTGCGTGGACCATTGAAGTTGTTGAAAGAGAAACTTCTTTCTAATGAAGATACTGAACTTAATCTTCTCGATTATGTTTCCAATTTTAACATAAGTTGTCAAAGGCTTGTGAGGTTGCAAGAGCGAATCTTGACTCTACTCAGTCAAAAATTAAATTACGGTATGATAAAAACTCAAAGGAAAGGAGTTTTCAGCCAGGTGATAGAATTCTGGCTCTCTTGCCCATACCACAAAATCCTCTTCAGGCCAAGTATTATGGTCCCTACAAGGTTGAAAAGAAAGTAACTGATTTAAATTACATCATAAAAACAACTTTGCCACATTAACATGTTAAAGGAGTATATTGAGAGAGATAGCCAGGTAAATCATGCAATTAATTTAGCTGTACCTGTCCCACTCAGTGAGGATTTAAGTGAAGGAATGCAAACGGACTCTATTGATTCCGGGGTGACAAATCTTCGGAAGTCAGAAATTATGAATAAACTGGACCAGAAACTTTCACATTTGCAACAACAAGAAAGGAATGAACTTAAACAGTTATTATTTGAATATGAGCACTTATTTCCAGATGTTCCTACGAGGACAAACACAATTCATCATGACGTTGAAAGTGTAAATTCCAAACCTGTGACACAACACCCATACAGGATGAATCCTCTCAAACATGAATACTTGAAAAAAGAAATTCAGTATTTACTGGAGAATGATTTCATACAGCCCAGTAAAAGTGACTGGAGTTCACCATGTATACTTGTTTCGAAACCATATAAAACTTTCCGTATGTGCACTGATTATAGGAAAATGAACAGTGTGACTAAAACAGATTCATTTCCATTACCCTAAATCGATGACTGTATTGGTTAAATTGGAAATGCCAAGTATGTCACCTTGTTTGACCTTCTGAAAGGACTTTGGTACATTCCACTGACGGAAAGGGCAAAGGAAATTTCGGCATTTGTGACTCCAGATGGACTTTATCAATATAAAGTGATGTCGCTTGGGATGAAGGGTTCGCCAAGTACTTTTCAACGTTTGATGAATATGATTACCTCTGGTGTAGACAATTGTGATGCTTATATCGATGATGTCATCTACAAAGACACATGGAAGGAGCATTTAGCAACAATTCGAGAATTCTTTGAACGACTCCTTGATGCAAGTTTGACAATTAATTTATCCAAAAGTGAGTTATGTCGTGCTTGTGTGACATTTCTAGGACATTTCATTTATCGTGACTTGTGTGACATTTCTAGGACATTTCATTTATCGTGACTTGTGTGACATTTCTAGGACATTTCATTTATCGTGACTTGTGTGACATTTCTAGGACATTTCATTTATCGTGGGCCACGGACAAATCTATAAATGCTAAGATCAAGGCTATCTCTGAATTCCCTGTGCCTGTCAGTAAAAAGCGACTGATGCGGTTTTAGGGATGGTTTGATACTATCGGAAATTTTGTTCCAATATTTCCATAATTGCTGAACCCCTGACAAATTTATTGAGAAAGAAAAACAAGTTTCTTTGGACTGAAAAATATCAGGAGGCTTTTGATAAGTTAAACGTCATACTTAAGAGTGCAGCAGTTCTTACAGTTCCAAATTTCAGTCAATCATTTTAACTGTCTGTTGATGCAAGTGATGTTGGGGTTGGAAAAGTATTGATTCAAGAAGATAAAAATGGTGTTGATCATCCAGTGTGCTATTTTTGTAAGAAATTTTATAAGCACCAAAGAAATTATTCAACAATCGAGAAAGAATGTTTGGCTTTGATATTGGCATTACAACATTTTGAATTTTACATTAGTTCACCTGCTTCTCCGATTATTGTGTTTAGTGATCAAAACCCCTTACTTTCATCGGCAAGATGAAAAACAAAAACTTGCGATTATTAAGGTGGAGTTTGTTGTTACAGGAATATAATACTGACATCAGGCACATCAAGGAAAAAGACAATTTAATAGCAGATGCACTTTCCCGTGTATAGAAATGTTATTTGATGTACACTTTGTATAATTCATAAGAATTCTTCTTATGTTTTTTTTTTTTTTTATTTTTTTTTTTTTTTTTTTTTTTAAAAACC
>JAECUM010069212.1:0-19060 GCA_016617855.1 Megalonaias nervosa
CTCAACCTCTACGGAAAACAAGATTCGTCAACTTTTAGGCACTGAAGATGTGTACGACGACGTGTGTGTAGCTTGTGACTTGCACCCTCACTGGAAAGATGTACGTGACTGGAAAAGTTGGGGTTTTGAGGCATGGACAAAAGAAGTGGCACACTATGCCAAAGATTTGTAATCCTAAAAAATTAAAACGTTCAGTGAAAAAGTAACTTTTAAACCAGTGTTAGTGACAGTGCCAGAAGAAGAAGTCGTGACCGAGGAAAACCACTCTCTTCAGGACAGGACCGTGATCGACATCCCCGAAAGGCCATTCCGGGAGGACTCTTGTGTGACTGTGCCAAGGAGTGTAGAGACTCTAAGAACATTACACACTACCCCTACGATTTCACCTCTTGATCACCAAGAGACTTGTACAGAGACTTGTTTATATTCCACTATGATCGTTTTGATGTGTCTTTTATTCATGTACTTAACCAATTGGCTTTTATGTAATTTTGTCTTTCGTGTTGTTCACATTTAAAGATGACAATAAACGTGTCCTGAAAAAAGGTATAAAAACTCTTGTCTTGTCTGTCCTCGTGTCAAAAGTGACATTTTTTACACTACTATGGCTACCTCTACTGTCTCTACTCCCTCTTCCTCCACTGTCAAAGTCATTGACGAACACTTAAATCGGACTAGTTGTGAGGCCTTGTATCTTCGCCATCCCTTTAACATGCTCATTGCCGGACCTAGCGGTTCAGGCAAACCTGAATTTGTCAAACGTTTGATCGAACATAAACATCATTTGATCAATCGTCCACCTCAACGAATCGTGTGGTGTTACAAAGAGTGGCAATCGGAGTACAGCTTTCTGCGAGAAAGTGAAGGCGATTCCATCGTCTTTGTAGAAGGCATTCCTGGCGAGGACGACGGGATCGTGTCTGACCCTAGTCAAACTCATTTGGTTATTTTTGACGACATGTTAGGAGAAAACGAAGAAGAAATTAAACTGTGGTTTACGCGCAAAGGGCATCATCGTAATGCCAGTGTCATTTACATTGCCCAAAATTTGTTTCAACAAAGTAAAGCCCATCGTACTATCAGTCTCAATGCTCATTAAGTGGTGTTGTTTAAAAGCCCTAGAGATAAATCGCAAGTATTACATATCGGCTCGTTCAAAGTAACACAAAGAAAGAGTGAAGACAACAAGCTTTGTAAATTCTAACAAAAATAATTTATTTCCCTAGAAAACACAGTGAAAAGATAAATATATGAAGCAAGACTTACGATTTACGAAGAAGATCCAAATATATGTTCTAAATTTGTGAAAACACATAAGTCCTGTGAATAAACAGTTCTAAATTGATACAGTCTGAATCTCAGTTCCGATCCAAGATGGCGGATGATGACGTCAGACGAAGGCTAACACAGAAGGTCCAGAATTTTCACTGTAAAGCACAATTTGTATTGTTCTGTTCCGATTTAGAAGTAATTTCATCAAATGTCTTTGTCCAAAGCCAGCAGTGTTGTTCTCCAGGGAAAATAATTATTTAGAAAGTAGATGAAATACAGCTACCACCACTAACAACACACATGTTGTTCCTCGTACGAATGCGCAACTCTTTCCAGCACAGAAATACCTTTCTTAAGGTATTATAAACTCTGTAAGATGTTATGATGTGACTCTGAACCACGACTGACTACGATTACGACTCTGACTTTTCTTACAGGTAACTGAGCATTTAAAACAAGCTAATGCGTCATTACATGTACGCACGCATGAAGAACACGTGTGATTTCGCAATCCATCTGGACATTACAAAAGCGTAAACAAGTAATAACGTGGTCCCAGCCAATCATTTACATAGCTCTTTCTCACTGTTTACTTGATACGATAAACCGTCATGCGAAAATCGTGCTTACACGAGTCACATTTACGTTTTAAATAAATACGATGTTTCTAACATACTATAAGACCTTGCTAACATAATCATCACCATAATAATAATAACTTTTAGTGATATAAAAATAAAATAAAAATGAAACAAAGAATTAGAAGAATTTAAATTTTAACACATATGTAATTTAACTACAGGGTCGTAACACAAGTACAAGTGTTAGCCAAACAGTTAGGAACGCCTTGGCTGACTCATGCGTACGACGATGCCACTCAAACCCCACACGCTTATTTACTCGTGGATTTAAAACCCACCACTCCCGATTATTTGCGATTTCGTACCCATCTGTTTCACTACTGGTGCCAAGACGGAGGGCCTGTCGTGTACACGTCCCCTTCGTCGACTTAATCACAATCACCAAAAAAAAGTCTATAAAAACCTCGGTCACTTTGGCTCTGTCTCACACATCGTCAACATGACGTCCCTTCAGTCTCATCTTCCCATTAAATTGATTCATGCCTTGTACGGTATCAGTCGCGAAAAAAATCCACAAATACGTGCTCGTGTCTTAGAAGCTAGTCTCAAAGAAGTCTTACGATGGTTTACGGTGACAGCACGTAAATTACTGCAAGGCATCATTCAGATTCCACATCAAACCAAACGTTTGTCTGAGAGAAACAAAGTCGCTTTGACGCAGCTAGCCGATCCTCGCATCGACACTCAAACCAAAAAGCAAATCATTTTGAAACCTGGAGGTAGCGGTTCTCTAGGAAGTGTCATCATTCGTTCCCTCTTAAAATGGGATCCTAATCCTCCCAAAGTCGTTCCCAAGTTAAAAGCCACACCCAAACGTACCCAGAAGAAAAAGAAAAAGAGCAACGGTGTCAAGACCAGGTCACAGCCTCAGAAAAAGAAAAAGAAAAGTCCACAGAAAATAGCTTCTACCCGCAAGAGAGCGTTTCCAGAAACTTCTCCTCCAGCTGTGATATCCTCTTCCTCTTTAGCTGCAGTGCCCGCTGCTCACAAAGTACCTGCCCCCAAAATCAAAGTCCAAGAGAGAACGGGTGTTTTACAGAGTTTACTGGATTTGTCCAAGCAAGAACTGTCCCGATTTAGTCCGTTGCGAACTCCTCCACGACGTGTGTTGCCTGTCATCAAGTTGATACGACGTAAAGACAATCAGTGGCGTCGCATTCCAGCATAAAAAAAGACCCGAGGCAAACGATAGGGATCAGTGTTTTGTGCTGCTCAACGCCCAAAGATGTCCCCTCCAGGACGTGCACACCGTCACCATCGTCGTTCTTCTGTCCAAAAAGGAAAACGAAAAGGAAAAGGAAAAAGGAAAGGACTGCCACCTCCTTTAGCCAAACATTGGGACATGTTGTCCGTCCTGTCCAAAGCTCCTCCACCCATGCGAAAAAAACTCATTCAAACTGCCTCCAAAGACGTCAGCGATATCGTGTGCGAATGTTGTCTGAATGTCTTGAAAGGCACAATACCTTTGTCTAAACACCAGAAAGAATGCTTAGCCAATCATCGACACGTTCTTCGCCAAATGGTCCAAAAGAAAATACCCATTGGTCAAAAGAAAAAGATGTTGGTGCAACGCGGAGGAATTTTACCCTTTTTGCACATGTTGCTGAAAGGAGTAATGGGAACAATAGGAGGACCCTTGCTGAAAGGAGCATTGGGAAACATCCTAGGAGGATGAAGATAAAAAGGTCCAAGAAGATCAAAGGGACCCTTCGAGTCAAAAGATCTCCGACGTGATCCTTGAAATCCGATGGAAGGACGAAAACTGGCATTAGTGCATTACAAACGATGGATGGAATACCATCGTTGGCAAGAACAACGAACCCCTCATTTACCTCCCAATCCTCATTTGACCGAAATGTCCCAGTTAAAACACGAATTGCAATCGTTGATGGATCGCAGCGATTTGTCAGAAACGGAAAAATCGCAACGGTACGGTCAGTTGTTACGACTGAAACTCTTTCACCAAAAAGCTTTAGACGAAACAGCTCAACCACTCTGAAAGATTGTAAGGCCTTGATGAAAAGTCCATCACCACCACTACCACCTCCAATGGTCAAGACAGAAAGTCCATCACCACTAGTCCCAGTGATCAAGACAGAAAAAGAAGAAGAGCTTCAAACTTCAGCAGAAAAAGTATGCAAGTTAACAACACCACCTACATCCAGAATTGGTTGGATTAAAAAGATGATGGCTACTCCTTCTTCCTCAGAAGAGAAAACGAAAGCCAAGACAGAAGTGAAACAAGAACTGATTACCCCTGTTCAAACACCGTCCTCCACAACACCTATTGCTCGTCGGACACGCAAAGTATTACAAACCAAGAAAATACCACAGAAAGACAAGAGTAGCATCAGTGAAGATTGGATCACTTATTTAAAAAATGGAGAATGTGTTAGCCAGCATTTACTACGATCCAGCCCATCCCGCAGGTTACGGAGAAGTTCAGAAATTGTATCGTGCCACCAAAACTCGACTGAAAAGTATCCGTTTACCTCATGTGCAAGGATGGTTACAAGAACAAGCCACGTACACCTTACACAAACCCATTCGACGAAAATTTTCCAGAAGTTGCACCCAAGTGGAGGGTATCGATCATCAATGGCAAGCCGATTTAGCTGATGTCTCTCATTTGGCCACCTACAATCGTGGCTACAAATATTTGTTTTGTGTCATCGACGTCTTTTCCAAATTTGCTTGGGTCATACCATTGACTTCCAAATCGAGCAGTGAGTTAGTGCGAGCCCTCAAACTGGTGTTGAAACAAAGCTGTCGTCACCTTCTTCGATGGCAAACTGACAAAGGCACCGAATTTCTGAACCAAGCTTTCCAAAAAGAATTGAAGAAACGTGACATTCATTTTTTTCACCACCGAGAATCCCGAAACCAAAGCCAGCATCGTGGAACGTTTTCAACGCACCTTGAAAGAACGCATGTGAAAGTATTTTACGCATCAATACACTCTCTAGTACATCGACGTCTTGCCACACCTTGTCCAATCGTACAACCAATCTTACCATCGGAGCATTGGGTGTGCCCCCCAAGAAGTGACTACTGGCAACGAAGTGGCAGTCTTCGAGCGTCTCTTTGGTACGTCCCCAACAGTGACTGTCCCCAAGAAAGGTGGAGTGTTGGCATCAGAGATTGGGTGCGCATTGGCAAAACCAAACGCACTTTCGACAAAGGTTACTTACCCAACTGGACCACTGAATTGTTTCGTGTCACTGAACGAGTGCGTGGCCGTTATCCTCCTGTCTATAAATTGGAAGACATGAACGGAGAAGTGTTAAAAGGAACGTTTTACTTGCCCGAGTTACAACGTGTGACCAAAAAAGAAGACGACGTGTACGAGATAGAAAGCATTCTCGATCGACGAACTCGTAAATTGGGAAAACGACGTGTCAAAGAAGTCAAAGTACATTGGAAAGGATATCCTCCCAGTTTTGACTCTTGGATCGACGCTTCGCAACTCATCGACTATAAAAAGAAGTGACCATCATGCCCTTCAACACAGCCTCAGCTACTACAGTGACCACTCCTTCCCCCAGTTCTTCTCTGCAAAATCTACAAAAGCAATCTTTGTGGGTGTGGTGTGGAGAACGTGTGCCTAAAACGCAAATAGTCTTTTTCTGCCAAATCTTTGGGGTGTATTGTGTCATCGGTGCTGCCA
Source organism: Megalonaias nervosa (assembly GCA_016617855.1). Lineage (NCBI taxonomy): Eukaryota > Metazoa > Mollusca > Bivalvia > Unionida > Unionidae > Megalonaias > Megalonaias nervosa. Next base: position 5,581 of record JAECUM010069212.1, read on the forward strand.
TTGCCAATTTGAGTTTGCAACAAGGAGACAAACAATTGTGGACCATTTTACTTAGCAGCTGCATTGGTTACCTTCTTCCCAATCCGTCTCTGAAATATTCCTCTAACGGAAACAACAACGGGAGTCTTGTGTCCAACGTTAGTCCCCCTTCCAACAGTCACCCTAACCATCCTCTTTTAGACACTCCTCTGACTTCCAGTGACCCCTCGGACACTAGAACTCTGGAATTATGAACAACCAATTTTACTTAACGTTACCCAGTGACAGTTCCATGGAGGTGTTTCCCAATAACACTTTGTGCTGTTTCTCGGCCAGATTACCTCAAGCCATCCAATTGGATCACGAAGCCCATTGGGAAGTGGCTTTGGTCGAAATTATTCACCCTACACAAATCAAAAACATCGTCGAAAATTAAAACACTTTTACGGTAGAAGTTTATGACGAACAAGTGCAACAAGCCATGGATGAACGCGCTAGTGTAGCTGACTTTATGAAATCGCAAGACCCCAAAACTAAACGAACCACTTATCGGTTGACAATTCCTGCGGGTTATTATTTTAGTGGTCAACATTTGGTGAACGAAATTGCTGACAGGTTCAATTTCATGTTTGGTAAAGTGTTGGAGAAAGAGAGAAGAAGTGTCATGATCGAGTACCACAAAATAGCTCGTCGCCTAATGATGAAATTTTCAGAGGACAAAGTATTGGCCATTATATTTTGTCCTGAATTGTATGACATTTTGGGTGGAGACACCAAGTTGATCAAGATGAAAAACGAAATACCAGACATGACCAGTAACTTGGATTTTACGAAATATTTTCGATTCGCTGTAGATATGAACCAAGGACTGAATTTGATGTTTGTGTATTCCGATGTGGTGGAGTACAACGTGCTGGGACACACCTCCGTACCGTTACTGAGTTTCATTCCTTTCAAAGTGGATTCTGCCACGGCTGCTGACGAGGAAGGTGGATACACCTATCATGTTCACCGTGAATTTGTACATCCTCACTATTTACCCGTCAGTAAGTTGTATTTCAACACTGTCAACATTACTATAAAAGGAGATCTGGGACAAAATATTCCATTCACCAAAGGGAAAGTCACAGTGAAACTCCATTTTAGAAAACGATTACTCTAACTTTTTGTCAGTCATGTATCCTGTGTACCAAGGAGTCGCTCGACAGCGAGGACATGGTTTAGGTGATATGCTAAAATCAGCCTTTCGTAAAGTGGCTCCCGTTTTGAAACCGATGGCGACACGGGGATTGTACGCCTTAAAAGATGCCGCGTTGACGCACGGCAAAGAATTTCTCAAAATGTCATCATTGACAAACAAAACTCCAAAGAAGCTTTCTTGAGAGCAGGCAAAAATGTCTTGCTTCAAACAGGCAAAGACCTTTTGGGTCGGCGAGAAACTCCTATAAATGCTCTGGGCAATGCCGAGTCAGGCATTCCTGCTTCCCTGACGCCACAGCAAGGACAAGGCAGAAAAAGACGACGAAAACACCCCTTCAGAGGACTTCACACCCCTAGAGCTAGAAAGTCTAAGAAAAGAAAAACCGTCCGAGTGTTAGACGTTTTTGATTATTAAAAAAAGAAAATGATGCACCGAGAGTCTTGTGCTTGTTCCAAGTCGGAACTGGATCTGTTTGCTATGCCACCCACCATGATGACGATGCAAGAATCCCAATGGGTCGAATTTCATCCCGTCTCCTCTTTGACGGATTCAGCTCCCATCAAGTTTGAAATCAAAGGACAACCCGAAGATTACATCGATCTGAATAGCAGTTACTTGTATCTGAAACTGAAAGTGATCAAAACCGACAACACCAATCCGGGACCCGATGCCAGAATAGCTCTCGTCAACAATTTCATGCATTCCTTGTTCAGCGATTTGTACTTGAATAACAAACTAGTCAGCAGCAGTATGGATACTTACCCTTACCGAGCGTACCTAGAAAATCTCTTGACGTACGGAAAAGAGGCCAAGAACACTCCTCTGGATGCTTGCGTGGTATGAAAACCTGACACCGCAGGTGAAGACACATTTAACGACACAGCCCTGGCAGCCGATGACAATCCTCGCAATGTGGGTTTTAACAACCGTCGAAGGAAAATCCTGCAAGGTCGTAATTTACAACTGATAGATCGTTTGCATTTGGACATGTGGTTGCAAGACAAGTATTTGCTGAACGGATTGGACATTTGCATGAGACTCAATCGCAGTAGTGTCGGTTTCCATTTGATGGCTCATGCCAACGAGTACAAAACCATCATTCAAGAAGCCAGACTTTACGTGCGTCGTGTAGAAGTGTTACCTAAAGCGGGGAAACGACATCAGTCAAACATTGAGCAGATCGACCGCCAAGTATCCGATACGACGTGTAGAAGTGAAAACGTTCACCATTGCTGCTGGACTCCGATCCAAGATCGAAGATCATCTGTTCCAATGACAGTTACCCAAACGTAATCGTTGGCATCGTCAGTAATGCAGCCCTCAACGGAGCCCACGATCGAAATCCTTTCCAGTTTAAGCACTACAGAGTGTCCAAGATCGCAATCAGACGCGATGGCAAGACCTTGTGTACCAGACCCTTCGAACCTAACTTTGCCCAGAAGAATTACTTGAGATCGTACTTGTTCTTGTACGAAGCTACCGGACAACTAGGACCCAACACCAGTCACGGTATTTCGTACGAAGATTATGTAGGAGGTTACACTTTGTAGGCCTTTGATTTCACTCCAGACCAAGGCAGCGACGAGGGACATTTCCACCCTATAAAATCTGGTCAACTGCGTGTGAAACTTCAGTTTGCAGAAGCTGTCACCGAGACGGTCAATGTCATCTTGTATGCCGAATTCGATAATACCACAGAAATCAACAGTTTGAGAGAAGTCATTCTAGACTATTAGAAGCAATGGAAGACTCCTATCCCTCATTGAACGATAGAGAATCTTTGGACATGGAATGGGAGGATAGCGTGAAAACAGAACCCCAAGACCAAGACAAAGAGAACGAGGTAGTGGTCACCTCCAGATGGCCAGAACAAGAACAACATTTAGTGTCCTGTTTTGCTAAACTCCTGGCGGATACAACTACGGAATTGAGTAAGAAATATTGTTATGGATGTCAAAACGATCATCCCAGTCAAATTCAACACGATAAATGTATGATGATGAGTCAAGAAGAAAAATTGGACGAGTATCTGGACGACGCTTGGAGTCTCATCTTAGAAGAAGCAGTGTTGCATGAGTGGTATAAAGGCTTGCGTGATCGTTCCTGCCCACCATTGTCTGCTCTAGAGATCTATCGCATCGAATCTCTCTTAGCCCAGAGTGCGGAGACAAGGCGAAGAAACGGCTACTTGACAGAGCGTTTCAAACAAAAAGTCAGAATTGAATTGATGACTTATCATTACCTGTGAGAAAAAAAAAACACAACAAAAAATGGATACCTGGGACTTTGTTGCCTTTTGAACAACAGTTCGTATACTGCTTCTTGGAATCCTGTCGTGTGCGCTAAAGATGAACTACCTCATCGCAAACCTCAAGACCATCAAGCGTATGTCATCAACACGGACGAAAGTCATCTCCCAGGAACTCACTGGGTTGCCGTCTACTTCCCTCAAGAGGATTGCGTGGAATATTTTGATTCGTATGGATTACCCCCTTTGGAAGACGACATCATTGACTTTATGAGAAGAAATGCCCAGACGACACGATTCAATAATGTGAAATTACAAGGCACAGATTCCATGGTGTGTGGACAATATTGTGTGTATTTTTTTCATCAACGCAGTCTTGGATATCCTTTAGAACATTTAGTGACTTATTTTGATCGTAACTCTTCTAGAAATGATGAGAAAGTAGATCGATGGTTTTGTGACCATTATGGCTATCTTTTGTCTTTAGCTACGAAACGTAGTGTACATCAATGGCCTCATGACTTCCATCAATGGAAATCTCACATGATTTCACAGCGTTGTCAACCTTGTCAAAAATAATTTGTTTCATGCTATTGTTACTTGTTAATTGTTAGTAGTTGATTGCTGGTTGAATAAAAAATGTTGTGTTTTTGAAAAAAATATGTCTGTCGTTTGTTTTCCAAAAACGACTGTGAATATATGCTCTTTGACTTTCTCTCTATCCCTCACCATGACATTCGCTATCATAGCGTTCCGACACTAAAACCTAGTAGAGATGTTTTCTATGGCGTCCGCGTTTGAACCATACAAAGCAGGTTGGTCTCCAGTCTGGCCATCCACTGCTGACTCATCAACCTATGAACATGCCTTTCAGACTAGCCATGCTGAACGTCAATTTACATCGTATCAGGCTAAACCTGATACCGAAGCGTGAAAAGATAGAGAATGTCACGATGTTAGCCATAGCCCAAGACCTGATAGAAGAGGTCTTCAGAGAGGAAATCAAGAAAGAACAAGAAGAATGGACAGAGAAGTACAGACTTCAGAAGCAGAGAGAACAGCAACAACAACAACAACAACAACAGCAGCAACAAGAACCAGACAGAGGTTTTGTCGACTGCCGTGTGGACACCAAAGAGTTATTCTCTTTCCGCAGAAGCAGACTGTATCGTATACGAAAGCCTGCTGCCAGGCGGGGACGCAATCTTAGACGGTAAAAAAGATTGCCATCACTCCCCGTCAACAAAAAAACAGCCCTTTTCAGGGCTACCCCAATACTCTCGAAAAGACATACTAATTCAAATTTCCAAAACAAATTTGTGTGTGTGTGTGTGTGTGTGTGTGTGTGTGTGTGTGTGTGTGTGTGTGTGTGTGTGTGTGTGTGTGTGTGTGTGTGTGTGTGTGTGTGTTTAAAAAAAAGAAGTGTGTCTATAAGCACATAACTTTCTCTGTCTTGTCAAATCGTGCGTGTCTGTGTTTGTAAGTAAAAAGTCAACGTGAGTGCTTCTTTTAGGTCCGCGCGTTTGATGTGATGGTAAGTTTTGGTGTTAGGAGATGTTTACCTTCACGTCCGTGCTTCAAGTATATAAAGCGACGCTATCGTCAGTCTGGCTACCCATCGTCAACGAGACAACTATAAAGAATGAGCAGAATAAGTAAATTGTTGGAACTCCAAATGCACCTGGAGTATGCCAGACATATTTTAGACGAGCTGATTAAGGAAGCAATACAGGAGGAATCCAGAATAAAAGAGGAGGAAGAGAAGAAGAAAGAGAAGAAGGAAAGGATCCTGCCACACCTCATAATGAGGCCTAAGTGTGAGGTGAAGCCTGAGGTGAGGACACCTCCACAGGCACTACCAGCTCCACGTCAGCTACCGCCACAACCACAACCACTACCACCAGTACAATAGTCGCTGTCCCCCAGATGGAAAACTGGGAGGATATTATGGAGGAGTTGGAGAGACAGCATCAAGAGTGGGAGCCGCAGTGTCAGCAACATCATCCCCGGCTGCAGAATAGAAGACAGCGGGAAGTCTTCACCATCCCTCAGAGTGAAAACTGGGATGATGAGGCCAGTCAACCCCCCTCTGCACTTCTAACAAGACAAATCAATTGGGAGAATGACTGGAGCAGACGTAGTGTGTGTGGTGCCCGGCCTGGAAGGTGTCACCATTAACCAGGTGCATTTGGAGTTAGAAAAACAGCCCTTCTCAGGGCTAACCAGATCTCTAGAAAAGAGACACTATTCAGTTTACCAGTTGGTGTGAATGTGAAGTAGTGTGACTATAAACACACACTTCTTTATTGATGTGTGCGTGTGTGTGTGTGTGTGTGTGTGTGTGTGTGTGTGTGTGTGTGTGTGTGTGTGTGTGTGTGTGTGTGTGTGTGTGTGTGTGTGTGTGTGTGTTTGCTTTAGCATTCGTTTGTGAGGATAGTATAGTGTGTATGTTTTATGCATTTTCGTTCGTTGGTGAGGATAGTAAATATGGTGTGTTTTATGCATTCTCGTTCGTTGGTGTGGATAGTAAATAGGTGTATGTTTTATGCTTTCTCGTCCGTTGGTGAGGATAGTAAATATGGTATGTTTTATGCATTCTCGTTCGTTGGTGTGGATAGTAAATAGGTGTGTGTTTTATGCTTTCTCGTTCGTTGGTGAGGATAGTAAATATGGTATGTTTTATGCATTCTCGTTCGTTGGTGTGGATAGTAAATAGGTGTGTGTTTTATACTTTCTCATTCGTTGGTGTGGAAAGTAAATATGGTATGTTTTATGCATTCGCGTACGTTGGTGTGGATAGTAAATAGGTGTGTGTTTTATGCTTTCTCATGCGTTGGTGAGGATAATAAGTATGGTATGTTTTATGCATTCTCGTTCGTTGGTGTGGATAGTAAATAGGTGTGTGTATGCTTTCTCATTCGTTGGTGAGGATAATAAGTATGGTATGTTTTATGCATTCTCGTTCGTTGGTGTGGATTGTAAATAGGTGTGTGTTTTATGCTTTCTCATTCGTTGGTGAGGATAATAAATATGGTATGTTTTATGCATTCTCGTTCGTTGATGTGGATAGTAAATAAATGTGTGTTTTATGCATTCTCGTTCGTTGGTGTGGATAGTAAATAATATGTGAAGTGAATGTAAGGGATGTATTCGTTCAAGTCCGTGCTTGAAGTATATAAAAGCATAGCGTTCGTCATTCGCGCCATTCAACACTGAATATAAAAAATGGCTAGCAACATGGAGAGAATGATAAGATTGCAGGAGGTGGTAGACACACTAGGCATGGTGGAGGAGATGCTACTTAGAATGCAACTTGGGGCTTATAGCCCGAACAGATTGGCTATGGAAATCAACAATTCAAAAAGAGGAAAGGAGATATTAAATGAGATGATTAGAATTGAAAAGGACGAAAAGGAAGATTTAGAAGACAAAAGGAGGATGAGGGAGTGGAACGAAAAAATAGAAAAGGAAGAAGAAAATGAAGAAAGGAAGAAACAGGAAAAGGAGGAGGAGAAGGAAAAACAGGAGGAGGAAAAGAATGAGAAGAAGAAAAAAAGTGTAGGACAGAAAATAAGAAGTTGGTGGAGGAATAGAAGAACTTAGAAGAAGACAAAGAAGAAAACCAAAGGCCCTTTTCAGGGCCACTCCACTGAGACGAAACGATTTATTCTTTCTTGCCTAAAAAAATTTATTCGATTGTATAATTTAGCTTTCAACTCACAAAAACATTATTCTCTTATCTAAAATTTTTTTTAGTCAGTTGTATAATTTGGGTATAATATTATAATATCCACAAACACGGACGCGAATGATTCAAACTTTATATAGAAATGACACAGGTGGCATGACGTCATGGTACTTGCTATACACAAACATGAACGCGAATGATTTAAACTTTATATGGAAATGACACAGGTGGCATGACGTCACGGTCCTTGCTACATTGTTGCAACTGTCCAGTACCGTAACGTCACCCTACCTGTGTTATTCCTCTTGTCGCTATACAAAATTCCCATTGTCCGTATACAGTCCCAGCGTGTGCTAGTCGCTATACAAAATTCCCATTGTCCCCATACTATCCGAGGGTGATTTTTTGTCCCTATAAATCGTGTCCCCATACTATCCGGGGGGGGGGTCTGTAACGCTAATTCCCATTGTCCCTATACTATACCACTACACTGCTATTGACTGATGCCAGATTCTAACCTTGAACACCCAAATATTGTCTTATGCCAGATCCTAACCTTGAATACCCACATAGTGTCTTATGCCAGATTCTAACCTTGAACATCCAAATAGTGTCTGATGCCAGATTCTAACCTTGAACATCCAAATAGTGTCTGATGCCAGATTCTAACCTTGAACATCCAAATAGTGTCTGATGCCAGATTCTAACCTTGAACACCCAAACAGTGTCCTAAGCAGACACGCAGCAGTTGAGGAGATTAAATCGGTAATTACAAATTGCAAGATAAGAAAACCGCAGGCATAAACGGTATTAATTATGAACATATTACATCGATATGACATATAGTGTTTTGATGTTTGTGGGGCATTATTCCGTTTTAACGTAGATGTCACAAAAATTCCTCCAAAGTTTGTCAGTTACTGTGATTAAACCTATATTTAAATGAAATGTGACTTTTTAGTCTCTAGTACTTGTCAATGACCACACCCATTTGTATGGACCAACTGTATACTTTGGACCATGGTACTTGTCAATGATTATATCCAGTTGTATGGATACTTTGGACAGTAGTGTGTGGAAATACACTTGGAGAAACTGTATACTTTTGTGGTAAATACGGTGAATTTTCTCACATTGTGCATGGATAATATGTCAAGATACGACCATATTGCTTTTGGGGAAAATTTAAGTTAGAAAACTAAAAGCCATCTCACATATCAAGTATTTAATAATAGTACAACACGTGTCGATGAAAACAATGTACATCGTCAAATCCATTACATCTAAAACCGTATTATGTCGCATATGAGCGGTATACAAGTTATAAAAATATACATTGGTTGATAATGAAAACTGTGCGGGTTCTTAAATGTTAATTTTTTAACAATGGAAAGGAGAGATTTGAACCTCTTCAGTAGAAATTTAAATTTCAAAGTTCAGAGTTTATTTAGCAATATGTCGTGTACAAACTTTCATATCAAACATACAAAAGGGTAATGCATACAGGATAATGAAAGTTGACTAACTCTGATAACTCTAGAGAACCATGCGACTGTAAATGACTTCATTCAAATGTTCTTACCGTAAATTACCAACTGAAACTGGACAAGGTTGAATGAATCTGTAAACTCCGTCGAACAGGACCTACGACAAACCATCAACAATAGGGTCAATCAGGCTGGTGCTATTAGTAATTTCATCATGGGTAACCTTGCGGAGACGCTACCACCAGAGCCCATATGACAACACGTGAACCAAGGCCTATGGTTGATGGGACAACTCAAGCCCATGTTCATAAAGCCTTAGGACGGCGTGTGTGTGATGCTTGAACACTTCAGACCCTCATTAACGAAGCGGTCCGTAGTAGGGTGGCTAACACCGGCGATACGATAGAGGGTATCTTTGGGTTTTATTTAAAGAAGTGAGAAAGTAAAACTAAAGAGAAAAAAGAGGGCGATGGAGCCAACAAACGCACCTTGCGCCGCTGTAAACGGGTGGAGACAAACCTCATTTTGCAACAGAGCGAAAAGATTTGCATTAAAATGTCATTTCTGGGGTTTATGCCGCTCCATCCGTTGCATGGCTCACATTTGTTGACCTCCACATTTCGTCAAGATCCAAATCCCCAGTTAGCATCTACTAATCTTGGCAAAAGCATCACATATTACCGGAGGTTAATCTGTTAAACAGAGACACATCTCGCATCCACATATGATCTGTCAATATCTGTTAATCCGAAATTGCACATATTACTGATGTTCGTCAGACATTTCTCATACATTGTTAGATACTCTATTACAGCAATTACAATAGAACGGAGTGTTTAATTTGCGATGTAGAACATGAACTCTTTTTGAAGTAAAAGAAGGCTGGCTTATAGATGGAATCCATAACTATTTTTTTCAGGACACTTTTGTAGTATTGGTCATACGAAAGCGGTTTATAGTCTTCATTCTTTGTCATTCGGTGTAAATTTTAAATTCTGGCGATACAGTCCAATAGATTGTTATCATCGATACAGTCTGCTAGATTCTTGCCTTCGATACAGTCCACTAGATTCCTACCTTCGATACAGTCCACTAGATTCCTACCTTCGATACAGTCCACTAGATTCTTACCCTCAATACAGTCCACTAGACTCTTACCCTCGATACAATCCACTAGAATCCTACCTTCGATACAGTCCACTAGATTCCTACCTTCGATACAGTCTGCTAGATTCTTACCTTCGATACAGTCCACTAGATTCCTACCTTCGATATAGTCCACTAGATTCCTACCTTCGATAAGTCCACTAGATTCTTACCCTCGATACAGTCCACTAGAATCTTACCCTCGATACAGTCCACTAGAATCCCACCTTAGATACAGTCCACTAGATTCATACCTTTGATACAGTCTGCTAGATTCTTACCCCGATACAGTCCACTAGACTCTTACCTTCGATACAGTCCACCAGAATCCTACCTTTGATACAGTCCACTAGATTCCTACCTTCGATACAGTCTGCTAGATTCTTACCTTCGATACAGTCCACTAGATTCCTACCTTCGATACAGTCCACTAGATTCCTACCTTCGATACAGTCCACTAGATTCCTACCTTCGATACAGTCCACTAGATTCTTACCTTCGATCACACCTATATTGTAAGGGTATATATGAAAGATTAACATCAATAAGACAAGATATCTCATTATATACACCTTTTTCAAATATATGAAAGTATGTTCTGCCAGCCCGCTTTTGTGAAGGTCGGAATGATGTGGACTTTCTCAGTTTAGTGGCAAAGCCTTGTTTCCTATTTTGAAGCTTCGTTTTGTTGCATCGTTCGTTTCATATTGATATTGTAATGTTTTTGAATGTATGTACGTAAGTGGATGACACTTTAAAATATTGTTAATAGAATTTTGATGAGAAACACAAATTCATTTTATCCGTAACTACAAGCGCAACAGCAGTTATAATCATCTAGTTGCAGGAAAAAGAAGAAAAGAAAGACGAGGAATTACATATAGAGTTTTATAGCGCGCCTTCTACCAGTCTAATTGCAATTCATAATCATTAATGTGTTTGTTTGACATTTGTAAAATGTTCATGCCCGAATAATATTATCGCAAATATCAACTTGAGTAAAAAAATTATTTCCATATTTCAGTTTCCACTAGCACAGTGATCGATAGCTGCACTGCAACCAAGGGCTTTTACAAAGTCAACATCAATGATAAATCACCAAACAGTTCCATCTTGACCCTGAACATGATGTCCACCGCTTCTTCTATCCAGTGTGCCGACCTGTGCAGTCGAACCCTGAATTGCAAGTCATTCGTTATGCACGAGAAGAACAAGATCTGCAAATTGTTCGACAAAAATTATGACTATGACCTTCAGAGTTATCCAGGAGCAAAGTACTATACGCTTAAAGATGAATGTTGTTAGCTACAAATGAGCTTGTCGCATCTTTGACACTCAAACAAACAGAGCATGACTTAGCTCTTGATATCAGATATGGGATGATACATGGAAACAATAATTAGGACCCTTACTTTCTTTGATAGCAATGTATTCGGAGTAGTTCATAAGCAGTTGTGATCTGCGAGCAAACACTCATGAATGACAGTGTAAATAATAAATATATTAACCGAACAGCTGCTTTGTCTATGATGTGTAAACTTTTTACAGTGTCATTTTTACTGGGACCACTTAGCACTGAACACCCTATATTTGACAGTTTGACCTGGACACGACGTTAGCGATCAGGTCTCGAAATTACAAAAGCTTACAGGATTTCCAGATCTCAGAGCAAGCCTTGCAATAACAGAACTTTTTGTTGGACTTTGAGGTTGAGTTTTCACTTTCAGCTGTTCAAAGATGGCATTGCGAAAGAATAGTGCTTTGCGACGGACCGACAAGAAAATATCAGGCTCGGATCTGGATATCATATAACGTGTTTGAGTTTGAAAATGAATTTCCACTATCAACCACTCAGAAACGGACTTTAATAAGTAATGAAATTTGTGACTGGTCGAAACAGAAACATTAAGCTCAGATGTTTTATGCTTTTCATGCCAGAAGTTGTGTGATCTCAAGTCTAAGGAATCCTAAGAGGTTGACCTTGGCTCTAACACCGAGCGTCCAAGTCAAAAGGTCAAACATCAGCGTTCAATAATAAAGTGTCCTCAGCTAAATACAACAGATGTTTTGCTTCCAGTCATGTTAGGTCATTTTGACAGGTTATTGCTTCCAATCATGTTAGGTCATTTTGACAGGTTATTGTTTCCAGCCATGTTAGGTCATTTTGACAGGTTATTGCTTCCAGTCATGTTAGGTCATTTTGACAGGTTATTGCGAGGCAGAGTTGTTCACACTATTTATTCTTCAGTGTCCTTGACCCTTGTCACATACAATTGTGTGTTTGTCTGTCTGTATCTTTGTTTGCTTTACTTAACTCGAAACATCAGGTGAAGCGAGGATTTCAGAACAATGAAGCGATCGTTGTCGCATACTTGAATGGAACATCCTCCATAGGTACAAGTCTGTCTTTTACACTACCCACCTGTAGGATAAATTCAGTATTGCCACAAATGACATTATTTGTGCATATGCAAAGTGGGAACATTGGAGGAACCACTCTTAATAAAGTTTGGCAACTACAGCTTAAGAGTAGTCTCGGTGAACTGCTACCAGTCATATTGCCAGTCGTGTTACATTTACAGCTTTCAGTACAAATGTGACTGTAATTTACCTAACAATTACAGCTTTAAGTACAAATGTGGCTGTAATTTACCTAATAATTACAGCTTAAGTACAAATGTGGCTGTAATTTACCTAACAATTACAGCTTTCAATACAAGTGTGGCTGTTATTTACGTAACGATTATAGCTTTCAACACGAATGTGGCTGTAATTTACGTAATAATAATATGTTGCTTTCAATACGAATGTGGCTGTAATGTACGCAACAATTATAGCTTTCAGTGCAAATGTGGATGTAATTTAACGTAACAATTATAGCTTTCAATACGAATGTGGCTGTAATTCAAGTAACAATTTTAGTTTTCACTGCAAATGTGGCTGTAATTTACGCAGAGCCCCAGGAAAAGACCACCGACACTTTATGGTTTAAGCTACTCAATTTATGCAAAAATATGTGTGTGTGTGTGTGTGTGTGTGTGTGTGTGTGTGTGTGTGTGTGTGTGTGTGATATTTTTTAATTTTTAACGTAGTTTTAACAATTTTTCACTCATATCGCCACGATGTCTGCATTGTAGCAGTTCATAGTGATGTCCAGCACTGGGGCATCACGCCGCAGACATGTAGCATCATGTACCACCTGAAACCAGGCCGACCAGTCCTAAAAGTAACCTCATAATGCTGAGCGCCAAATTAGGCAGCTGCTAGTAGCATTTTTAAAAGTCTCTGGTATGACTCGGCTGGGTTTCGAAACCGCGACCTCCCGATACCGGAGCGGACGCTCCAACCACTTAGGCCACCGGAGAGGTCGACGCACACATACATACATACATACATACATACATACATACATACGGACGTACGTGTGTACATACATATATACGTACACTTAGGTCTTTTCACTAAATGTGGCTGCTACATACAGTATTTAGGGAATATTGTGTTTTATATACTGTTTTGAACGATTTATATTTTATGTTAAAGTGAGCGAACAGGAATGACATGATATGGCTAATTTTAAAAATTTTAAATTTGGCGCACCTTGCATTTTTACAGAAAGAACCATATTTTGCTTATACGTGAAATTTCCGAGATTTGTGAACCAGTGTATTTTAACACCCACCCCCAAAAACAAACGATGTGGCGCTTTCGTATATATATATATATATATA
>JAECUM010069214.1:0-13162 GCA_016617855.1 Megalonaias nervosa
TATATATATATATATATATATATATATATATATATTAAAATGTTCTTTGGTCTAGGAAAGAAGATGTGGTACATGACACCAACATTAATAGATAATTTAGCAACTATGTGCTCCTAGCTATTCTTTCTCTTCTATAGTTTTGATATGTGTTTGAATTTACATTCACAAGCTGATATATGTCAGCTAAGGCTGTCCGGTTTTACAATCAAAAACCTTAAAATGACCATTTGGATACCAAATAATTCCATTTAAATGTGATTAATTCACTTCCCTCCATAGCTGAAAATTTGTACCAAATATGAGTTGTTTTATTCATTAAATATATTGGTAGAAAAAGTAAATTCTTTTAAGTTAAATATTTTCCACAGTAATTCAGATTACTTGATGAGACTATTTACTCTCAACATAAGCTTCTAGAAAGATGAGGTATAGTATGGAACTGGCTCTCTCATCTAATGACTATATAAATGACATTAATATTATCAAGATGAAGCTAAGGATGAAAACTTTCACATCCAGCTGAGGTGAAGCTTGTTATGGTACATAAATTTCTTAAACATCTTTTGTATATGTAGACCCAAAGTTACAAAATGTGCATTTCACATCCACACTGTTTAATAAACTTTAAGCTAGCCACCATATTACCTCATAGACATGATGCAGAAATATGCATATTCACTTACCTAGAATTAGCATGTTTCTTTTATCTTTCTCTTTCAATATTCATGAACAGTTTGGATACATTAAGGCCAATAGCATTGATAAATATTTGAAAATTATACACTTGGCCAACATTTTTTCACCAATTAAGTCAGCTGCTTCTTGCTCCTCATAAGCAGTGGAGGGGGAAATCTCAAAAAGTTGCTCCCAGATAGTAGTCACTAGAACAGTTGTGCAACACCCAACATTCATCCAGAAAGCAAACTGTCACTGTTATGTTCCCCATTGTTGCAAGCCTTCTCTAATCATAACATGTAGTTGATACCCTGTCTGTGTGCTCAGTTTGCTTTTATTTGGTCATAGTACATGGAAGCATAATTAGAAATGTTTTTTTTTCTTCTGGTCATTGGTGCATAAAAAACTTCTGAGTCCCTCTACCTCAACTGTTGTGAGTGGTCAGGGATCATGCACCCACATGATTACAAATTTTTGAGTACACCAATGTCACTTCACTTTGAACATCTTGGATTCACACTGATGAGTTAATTGGCTGTTGGAGTGAGTACTTGTTTAATGTAGACCATGTGCTTACTAACTGCACTTGTAAGAAACATTTGCATGTTTTGGATGGTTGGTCATTGCACCAGTGCTACCCGTAATGTAGAGAACTGGTAGGTTAGAAGTAGTTAGCTTTCTGTTTGCTGTAGGCATCAGCAATTGTGAAATGCTTTTCCAAAACTTGAGATCTTCACCATGTTTACTTTCAGCCATTTTGAATAAGACCAGGATCCAAAGTTACATAATGGATCATAGGCTTTATTTTTATCATTTAAATGGAAGGCAGGTGTTGTGATTATTTGTAAGGTTAACTCAAAAAATAATATTGTTTACACATGTAATTGTGACTGTCCTACATTCTCATGTGGAGATCAGTGTTATCAGGTCGACATGGACCTCTTAATGTTTTTGTGGTCATAAACTTTGAGCCATTAGCACATGTTAGGATTTAATACTACTGAAATTACTGGAGAAAGTTGGGTATCTGAATCTTATAATATCTGGGAATCATCTTTTATCGTCGAATGTGTATAAGCCAACTGCACTGGAGTGACTGACTTGAGCATTTCAAGGTCATACATGCAGGCATTAATTCTGAAACACTTCTGTTTACTGTTGTGGACTTGTGCCATACACAAAAATCTTCCACATTTGATTCATTTGCCCTTCAGCTGCAAGGCTCAATGTAGGAAATAAAAAGGTGCATTGACCAAAAATGCCAGTTTTAGAAGTTGAAGACACTAGTTTAAAGTGAGCAGAATGTAGAGCAAGGATATCCATTTTTTTCAAATTATAAATAATTTATAAAATTTATAATTTAAATTAAATTATAGAGCTCAGAATATTGAAAATTTTTTTGAACACTTTAGATGTGAATGATGTAAAGTGTTTAGAATGTAGAAAGCACACCATAAAATTATAAGATATATACATAATCAAACCATGTACTTCCAACAGGCAGTTGAGGTTCTGTAATATTTATTTTGCATATTATCAGTAGCAATTATAACTATTACATAGTATTACAACCTTTCAAAGTATAAAATGACTTTGGTATAGCACGCAGAGACAGCAACATTCATGATAGAAAAAGTACCACACCAAAATGTTTAGAACCTTGAAAGATTATGATGATGGGTTAGAACATTTTGGTGCATTCAGACTGTCAGTTGGTTTTCATTAACCATGTCTGAGGCTGTCGGACAGAGATGCATTACTATAAACATGGAAAGAACATTAATGTTGGCTTTGTCAGTGCTAACAATAATAATAATAATAATAATAATAATAATAATGTCCTTTATTTACTCATGGTGAGATAATGAGCTAACTAGTTTTACATTATGGATCTACGATTAAAAATGTATTTAGTATATCTCTTTGTGGCATAAAGTGATACAAACCTTCCTTTGTTTGACAATTGGCAGGCATGCCTTCATTGGGACTATTAAACAATGTTAATACATTTGCTTTTTCCTTATCTGAACTTGTGTGCCTGAGTCACTTGGCCAGTAATTAGTTAATTAATCTGATTTTGTCTTGCTTGATTATTCCTCATACTATGCTTTGTGGCTGATTGATCTTATTTCCATAAATTATTTTGTGACTGTTTGTCAAATTGCCATCAAAACCAGAAAATAGTCATGCAGATCTACTGACAACAAGAAAATCCAGGCAAACATAGAAATGTTTGTGCTTAGTTGTTACTCTAATTTATAAACATTCTTTTCAGCATCTGGCTTTGTCATCTTCCTTTCTGTATTTAAAAGAAAACGTCTTTTCTGCAGAACAAAGAAGACAGTCAGCAGCAGGATCCAATGGGGAAAAAGGAGTCGTCTATCTCTTTGGAGGATGATCAAGATGATGTTGATGCACCTATTACAGAGGAGCACATCAGTCATGCTCGCCTTTATAATGCACTGACAACTGTTTGTGCCAGTGCTCTAAGAGAGGTTCTTAGCAGCCAAGTTCCAGTGTCCTATAATAATATATACCAAGCAATTTTGGCCAACAAAGCTAACTTGACCAGCAGGCGACAGATTAGACTAGGACAATAGCAGAATGCTCTGCTAAACAAAGATCAAAATCAGCTGGTCTTCCCAGATCTCAAGGGTCGTTTCATGGGCAGTATAGATCAGTTTGACATTTCTTTGTTATACACATTAATCAGAAATGTAAGCTCAGTCCAGGCTCCAACAACATGCTGGGGAAACCCTCCGACAGAACAGCCAAGGGAAACAAGTCTGGGTGCCAGTGTTGAGAGAATCCGTTTATACAGGAACAGCATCACTGGTCATTCTGTGGAAGGAAAGATAAACCAGCAAGAGTTTGGGCACTACTGGAACAAGATTAATTGTGTGCTTGGTGACACTGAAAATGTAATTGGCAACCATGGTTACAAGGAAGAGTTAGAGAAGCGTAAGAAACAGGTCATTACACCACTCGAAGCCCATGAATTGCAGAAGGTATTCAAGGAGTACAACAAACAAGTGAATGGTAAATAAATAATGCTAATTCTCACTCATCTATAGCCATGATATTAAAGATGTCTTTCAGTAGAATGTGTGTAATATATGACTTAATGGCATGTCAGCACAATGTTGGCTGTATTATGTCAATTTAAAATTACTTCCAAGTTCTAAAAATGTAAAATGATGTACTACAAAAAAATCTTTTGACCTACCAAATGGAAGCAATACAATTTGCTTCAGTTTAAAATGTGACTTTAATATCTTCAAATAGCTGTCATAAAGCAATGCTGTAATATCAAGCATTGTTCATAATATTCATGAGCCCATACTCGCATAAGTGAGCATGTTTTGCATTATTTTAGAGGATATAGCAACAGCTTTTAAATGTGCCTTCATTTGATGAGAAAGTGTAAATTTTATGAGAATATTTTGAATACAAAAATGTATAATTACAGCCACTGATTTCATGTTATAGACGCTACTTGGACAGTTACTGATGCATTTCACTGCACATCTCTAGAAAAGTTCCATAAACCTTATATACATATAACAAGACTTCTTCTTTACATTTATTTTTCTTCTTCCCATCCTTGAAAATACATATTTAAATTTAACATACATATTTTCCTTTTGAAAATGATCATGTACACTGAGTTTTGGGGTTTCTTTTGCAGCTGCAGCAGGTGACATTCAAACAGCAGTAGAGACAGTTCAAACAGCAGTGGACAGAGTTCTGTCAGTAGTGGAGGTTCTCAAAAGCTGTAAAAAGTGACAAGCATTTTTGTTCTTGCAGAGCAGGAGGGCACACCTGTATATGGAATTAATAGGAGAAATCAAAGAACATGCATACATAATACATTCTTCTGTTAAATGCATAAATATAACTACAATAACTACACTGTAGACTGCCTTAGCAGACACCTGTTCATATTACACACCTTTCAGGGATTTCCAAGGAAACTTCTTATTTAAATGTTCTTTATGTAGCAAACACCTCTCTCACATGGACAGTGGACAGTGTTTATGGGTCACTTTGGGTATCTCTCTGCAGATGCTTATTGTAGATATTTGTCAAGTCAGGGTTAGTTGATAGTTTTCTCCTCAATGGACAGTTACCATTGTCCACCAAGTACTCATTATTTCTTTAGTTCTGTTAGCATTGATTCCTTAAATCATGCGATCTTACTTAAGACCAATCTAAAAGATTACAGTTATAGTTAATGGAGACATTACTGATTAACAAAATGTCATTGTCAATACTGTATACATCAAATGGTTCATGAGTGAGTATGGATGACTAGATCTGGCTCAGATGTTTTATAACTTTAATAGGGTATTCCGTTAAAATCCATACACATTAGGGCATTATGTACAATGCTGACTATAGTGAAAAACGTTTAGTAAAGGTCAGTAATCCACATGTACTTCCAATTTAGGTTGCTTAGCATTGCAATGACCATGGGTTTGTTTTATAAAGGAAGGTTGTAGGTTACCAAAAAGGGCAAATAATATAAATCACAACAATTTTTCACTTAAATTTTGATGTTTACTACACTATTAAGTGAACATACTGTTCACTAAGCTCGTTTCTTCTTCAGGCATGTCATCTGATCATAATATATTAAGACTTTGACCTCTTCATTGCAAATTAAATACCAAGTTAAATTTTTAGCTATTAAACCCTAAAGTTGCCTGCTCAAGTAGGCTGGAGTCTGATAAGATTGATTTCCCCTTGGTTAGAAGAATTGGGTCCAAATCTTATCTGACTTCAGTTAATACTAGTTTTATTCATGCTAGTACACCTAGCAAAAATCCTTTATCAGGGGCAGGTTGGGGAGATGTTTGCATAATTCAAGTATGTTCTACCCATATTTATAACAATCTCTTGCTCTTTCTATTATCTGTGGTGCAGTTTGTAACTTTGCTATTGTTGTTTATCCTTGCAGATGAAAGGTGACCATAATATCCCTAACTGGTTTGGTTTCTGTAAGTAAATGAGTGGCTGATCAGGATAATTTATGGCCTGCCCATCTCATTTGTGATTTCAAACAGGAAAGAGTTTTGAATCCTTTGACTGACTGCCCTTGTGAGAACATGAGTGTCTGGAACACTGTCCTGCCATCTTATCCTCATCAATTTGGCAACCCATATTAAAATGTTCACCTCTTGGCATGGCTTGGCATAGCACCTGTACACCAGGATTTGCATACATACAGCAAGGTCTGTAACACAATGCTTTGTAGCCCTTCAGTTCTGTTTGTAGAATGGTGCTTCTTCACTCCCACACGTTTGCACATTGTCTGCCCAATGCCAAACTTGCTTTAGCAATTCTGGTGTTTCATCATCAATGTGGACTGTATATGATCGTGTGCTGCTGAGATATGTGAACTGTTCTGTTCCATGGTCAGGAGGGTTTATCCACTACTGTGAATTTACATTCTAGTATGTGAGGCTTTCCTAGTGCAAGTTGGCACACCACCATTGTGATTTTGATGCTGGTTGTGAGACTGGAATTGTCACAGGCTGAAGAGAAATGGTCACTACTTTGTTTCAGGGTTACAGTCATCAACAGATACATCATGAACAGTCACTTCATGTAACTTTGTCTTCTGTTGTATTCTGAAATTGAAGAGCTTGCCTCATTTGTGAGGTTAGTACTGTGGTGCCCTGGTTCAATCACAGACTCAGGGCATTCTGTAGGGCAAACCTATTATGGATTCCAGTAGGCTTGGTGCAGCTCATTCCAGTCCCATCAATCACCAACATTATATGTCTACAGGACAACATGTCATGTCTTAGTATTATGGTACAGGAATTAATGACATGTCAGTTCAAGATGCGAAATGTACTAGGGTTGAATCTAGGATGCATGATTGTTAAAAAAAAAAAACATTAAAATAAAAAAATTGGCATATAAGTTTTGAATAGGTGTGATGATAATTATGCAGAAAATTAAGATTAGGTGCAGATTTGGATGGATCGTGCATGCTTTCCAAGAAATGTAGATGTTAACCATTTTGCACATGCACAGTGCTTGTGGACTGCCATATCAGTTGGCTGAAGAGCGATCAAGATAGCTGCAGCATGCTTCTATTTGGGTGAACTACCAGTAAAGTTTCTTTGATTAAACAAATGTCTGATCACATTAAGTGAATTGTGATTAGACATATTCATTTCGTTAAAGAAATTGCACCCATCCTTCAACCAATTTCAGCATTCTTCGGGTACCTTCACTCAAGAACTGAAATGATGGTCAATGGAATCTGAATAATACAGGCAAAAGATTGTGCACAAATTTACTTGATAAGGAAAAGGCATAAGAATAAATATAGTATGAATAAAGCAACTAGACTCCAAATTGCATAACAGTTTAAGCATGAGCTGCAAACTATGTGGGGTATTTTTTTAAATTTGGCCTCCAGTTTTCCTGTTGAAGATGTTGGAATTAATTTCATTATGTTCTGTTGATAAATTTGAATGATTGACACAATTACTAAATTATAATAATGCTGGTGCATCACACACACATGTTTAGCTGTATGTTGATCAAATTTATACTGGATGTTTCATTGGATAATTTTCATTTCAGCTGTATTTCAATGCAAGAGCAAAATTGAAACATTCAGTGCTTGCTCAAACCTTAAGGATAGAAATGTGACGGACTATATGATGGAAAGCAGCATGCTTATGGAGTTTTACTGGCATCTGTAAAAAGGAAAAGAACACTTACTTTAAAACATCAGCTATTAAGAGAATGTATATTTTCATTTTCATTGTTTAACATCAGTTAAAAAATTTACAATTATGAAACTACATCTCTCATGTTTCACTTTCAGTTTTTATGCACTATTGAGAGATCCAAGCATGATGCGTCAAGTGCTAGACATCACTATAAACTGTCACACTGCAGACAACATAGCGATATGACTGAAAAATTGTTAAAGCTATGTTAAAAATCTAAATCACACACACACACACATTACCAGGCTTTCTAGCATTATACAATTCAGAATTCAACAAGAGAATAAGTTTTCATAAGACTAATACTGATATATTGTATGTACTTTTATTTTTGGGGTAAGAAAGAAGTCTACTGAGTTCATTGTCAAAAGGTCAAAGGACAGGATTACCAACTGAAAGAACAATACTGTTTGTGCACAGTGACATTCATTCTATATCACAGACCCTGACCAAACTCTGTGGATGCCTTGCACTTTGTGTAAGAAAGAAGCCATTCAGTTTTGGCTTTAATGAAATGAAAGGTCATGGTCAGAGTAATTATAAATGTATAAATGTAGAGCACAACATTTTCACAAAATGCATGTAAGAAGACAATATGCACATTAATTTGTACAGAAATGAAGAAAATATAAATTACTGCAAACCTGATAAAAATAATTTTCAAAGATAAAATCAGGTGACCATTGGATACAGATTGACCAGTGATTGACTTTATTCAATAATAACAACCAATAAACATTTCTTTCATTTAATGCTAAATAATTTGAATACTACCTAACAGATTTAAACTGAACTTTGTGGAATGACATGTGCTAAGAATAAAGAATAAGTCTATTTTTGGGATCAGAAGGTCACTGTAACTGCATACAAACTTAAGTTCTCAACCTTCACCATACTTCATGGATTGCTTGCACTTTGGGTACAAAAGAAGACTATTGGTTTTAGGGGTCAAAGTACAAATGTTAATGTTACCATTACTGAAAGAAGAAACATGTTTTTGGCCAGAATTATGGAGGACATGCACTTAAAATAAGAAAGAGGCCTATTGATTTGGGCTTCAAAGGTCAAAGCCTGTTACTGCCTACATTCGGGACTATTCAGCTTGTGGGTGGTGAATTGTGTACTGTTCTTACATTTAAAAATTAGGTTAATGTATATGCTTTTCAAAACATTTAATTAAATCTTGTCAGCAGTTTGTGAATATATTAGTTCTAAATTATATTTTCACCTAAATTCAGATTTGAGTTTAGGTGACTGTAAATGCAATCTAAATTCTTAATTGATGTGGGGGCCCTGACGAAAGCAACTAACAAGGGAGTATAAACCAGTATAAAAAACACCTCCCCATCATACACACATTTCCTGATAGTAATGGGGGTAGAGTTACATCCCTTGAATCTGGTATGTAACCCTACTAGGAACTTCCATGCAATAGATAAAGACTAAGAATCTTGTGTCATTTTATACATTTAATTTTAATTGCTGATGCTATATTTTTATCATTATTAAACTTTCAACTTAAAACTTTTTAATTTCTTTCTGAATAAGTTACAATCCAATGTTTAAAAATAAAGTCATAGTTTTGAAATGAGTCAGAGAGTACTTTCTTATTTATTTAAGTAAATATATAAATAAATTTTAATTATGTACAAGCTCTCACTTTAGTTCTTTGTTTTTTCTTTCTTTTTTTCATTCCTTCCTTCTTTCTTTCTAGTTATTAATTTGATTCTTCTCTTTAATGCTCATTCTGAAAGTGAGTTTGTTCTCATATTTTGCATGTAATTTTCAGTTTATTCAACTGATCAAAGACCAGCAGTGCTTATGTGATTGGCTGTCATTTGTCCATCAGTCAGAAGTTGTTCATTGTTGATACTCATTCAAAACTACATGTACAAAATGGAAAGTCATGACACATGTCACACTATTTCGTTCTAGTGTTGGTCCTAAATTTATGAAAACAGTTATCCACATGAACATCCAGCATGGCTGCCATGGTGACCATTTTGAAACTCTTGATACTGCTACTTTCAAATGGATCACACACACACACACACACACACACACACACACACACACACACACACAAATGGATCATGGTATCATTACAGCATTTCACTATACAACTTATTATGAATTGTAAATATCTTAATGATAACACCCTGATATGCTTGTACTTTGTGCATGGCACATTGACATATGCAAAGTACTGTTTGCATTTTGGCAATTATCTAATGATAAAACCCTGACCACAATGTGCTGGTACTTGGTACAGTGCAGATTGAGGTCTATGCAGCACTGTTTTCTATTGCATACATGTGAACCTCATGGCCTGGAGGTTTCCTCCCAAGATGAGAGTCCCTCCTGTTGCTAGGTGAAAACTCTTGCATACAAATTTTTTTTACTTCAATATTAAATTTGTTCCATTTTTTCACACCTTGCTTCCTGTGTAGTATATTTATGGTAACATTGCCTATGATCATGCGACTCAGAAATGACTTAAACAGGACAAGACAGTTTAGTTGATAATTTCAAGCAGCATATAACTGTTATGTATATGTAATTTGCATTGTTTTTTAGGGTTTTTTCAAGTTTTTTTTTTATCTCATTACATGCTATTGTAATGTAACATTGTATGTTGGACGTTACATTGTTCAAAATTGAGTTCATTTCTGCTTGACCTCACTTGATCTTTTTTTGTAAATTTTATCCTGTAAACAACTAATTCATAGCTAAATTATTTTCTATGTGTATGGGTTTAAAATCAGAATTATTATTAACAGAAGTGAATATGTTTATTTGGGTCAAGGTCTAGGTTTTGGAATTTCCTTAGTGTATTTGACATAGTCCAGGTTCTGGTTTATAATAATAGCTAATATTTTTATTTTGTAAACATTGGGATCATTTTAGAAGGTTATTTTCCATTAGGTAATAGTTTTTTATTTTAGAAAATGTTAATTGTGATTTGAGGTCAAGTAGAGGACTATATAATCTTGTAACAGAAAGGATTTTTTTCCATGAATGCTTTAAGACCTAGCACAGTCAAGTTGTATTATAAATTGTGTTCAGTATTTCATTTCAGGCTGGAAATTTATTTCTTCAAATTATTGAATTAAAGTGATTATTTTCTCTGGAAATACAAAAGGGCTCTGATAAAATTCTTGGATAGAGACATTCACTGGAATTTATAGTGAATTCAAACCTGGAATTATATTACTGTGATTCAACAAAAGACTTGGCATATCAATACTCTACAATCTACCACAGACACGTCATCACCTTCAGTTTTTATTTAATTTGGACTTCTACTGAATTTTGTTTAGGACTTTAAATTATTAGGGATTGAGTCTGTAATTCTAGGATTATTTGGGATTTGATTTGTAATACTTTAAGTTCCTTTTATAACATTTTTATTTTGTAATCTAGGGAAGTAAATTATTTGTTGAATTTTACAAAACTTATTGCTTTTCACTGTTTTCTGTTACTTATTTTAAGAGCATAGACTTGTAATAGAAAATTAGGCACTCATCGGAGATACAAATTTCTCTAAAATATTTCAGAAGACTTTGTTTTTAAAATTTTGATTAAACTTTGTTTTGGAATTTTCCTAAATCCTAGGTGTTATTTCACATTTTAGAAATCTTTAGTAAAACCAACAAGCTTTTACAATATCATCTGAAGTAGAGAACTTTGTTTGAATCCTACCCAGGGGTGGTTAGAAATTTTGATAATGGAATTACAGCTAAAAATTTGGAATTAGAGTTAAGACAGGTTCAGTTTAAGGTAGAAGTGATGAAGATGCAAAAAGAGAGTGAAGAGAGAAAGACAATGACAGAAGGAAAGAGAGGAAAGACAATACAAAGAAAAAAAAATGGAATTTCCATTTAGATTAAAAGAATTAGAGCTGGCAAGTGGAAAGCACTCCCCCACTTTTGATGTTTTCAGAAGTATCAAGTTAGTACCTCCATTTCAGGAATAAGAAGTAGATCAATATTTTGTTCATTTTGAGAAAATTGCTAAAATTTGAAATGGCCAGCAGAGCACTGGACTCTATTATTACAATGTTTACTTTCTGGCAAAGCTCGTGATATTTACGTTTGACTGTCACTACAGCAGAGTGCTGATTATGATGTTGTTAAGGAATTGGAGGGTGATGAGATATCTGAGGCTTATCGACAAGGGTTTAGGAATTGTAGAAAAACAACTGACCAGACCTATGTCGAATCTGCATGAGGAAAATGCACAACAGTTTTGATAGGTGGTTCTGTTCTAAAAAGGTTAATAAAGATTAAGAAAATCTCAGACAACTCATTTTAGTTGAGGAGTTCAAGAACTGTGTACATAATGACGTCAAGACTTGTCTTGATGAGCATAAGGTCGAAACTTTAGAAAATGTTGCTCGTATTGCTGACAAATATTCTTAAGCTCATAAAGTTTCTTTTGTCAGTAGGTCTTCTGCTCAGCAGTCGTATAGTAAAAAAAGTATTTCAGCCTAGTACGAGCCCTTCCAAATCTCAATCTGGCACAACTTTTAGAAATCAAGTTTCTGATAGGATTGATCAGAAGTCTTTATTTCTTCCAACACGTACCTATTGCAAGAAGAAAGGATACTTTATATCTGATTACGACAAATTGAAAAATAAGTAAAAGAATCAAGACAGACCTATTCCAAATGCTCTTATTTCTAAGAGGTCAAGGTCACAGTCATGTATTGAAAGCAATACATTTGTTGGGTCAAATAAACCCAAGTCTGATTTTATTAAGGAGAATTATGAACTATTCATATCGAAGGGTTCTGTCTTACTCATCAGTGATAAGGCTTATCCTATCCCTATTCAAATTTGAAGGGACACAGGAGCTTCTCAGAATCTTGTATTATCAGGAACTTTGCCTTTTTCTGAGAAGTCTTCTTCTAAGGAGAGTCTTCTTATTCAGGGAGCAGAGTATGGCTTTGTTAATGTTCCTCTCCATTGTGTTAATTTGTCGTCAGACTTAGTCTCAGGATCCGTGACAGTTGGAGCAGTATCATCTTTACCCATTGAGGGCATTCATTTATTATTAGACAGTTACCTAGCTGGAGATAAGGTTGTGGTTAATCCACTTGTAACTGACAAGCCTTGTTTGGATCAGAAAGTCAATCCTATTGAAACAGAATTCCCTGGATTATACTCAGCTTGTGCAGTTACTAGAGCTATGGCAAAGAAAGCTCTTGAGAATGATGTTGATCAGGAAAGTATTCCTTTAGCTGACACATTTATTGGTCAGGCTTTTCATGAGGTCACTTTTATTCCTTGTTTGGATCAATCAAAGGATATTGATCACAGTGATCCTCTTTTAACTACTCATTCTCTTTATTCTAATCAGGTGACAAAAGACAGTCACTTGTCAAACAGGACTATGTTCCCGGTACGTTTGTTTCAGAGGACCATTAGTGAAAATGAAGCTACAGAAGTACCTGTTTGTTATTTTGTTAAAAATGGGGTTCTTATGAGAAAATGGAGACCACCAGAGGTGTCTACTGTTGACGAGTGGTCAGTGAACTATCAAATTGTAGTTCCAAAATCATACAGAGAGGAAATTCTTAGACTGGCCGATGCAACTCCTTTGGCTGGTCATGTAGGGATCAGTATGACTTATCACAAGATCTTGAATGATTTTAATTGGCCAACAATTAAAAGTGATGTTTGTACATACTGCAAATCTTGTCACACTTGTCAATTGTAGGAATACCCAAT
>JAECUM010069216.1:0-10349 GCA_016617855.1 Megalonaias nervosa
TACAATTTTATATAGTGTATTGGTATTTAAGGCCATTAGGATACAAAGTATCTAATTTATGAATCCAGTAAGTTTCTTTTATGAGTCTGTTCATGTCTCCATGCACAATATCTATTGGCATGAAAGAAAAATCGAGTAGAGAGTGATTATTGGTATTAAAATGTGTTGAAATATTAGAGGAAAACTGAGGATCTCTATAATTTTTTATATGAAAGCGATGATTATTCATTCTCTTAGAAACTTGTTCAAGTGTTTGTCCAACATATATAGTTGTGACGGAAATAGTTGTTGTTGTGTTGTTGTTGTTGTGGGGTTTAACGCCATTTTTCAGCACACTATAGGCTATACATGGCGGCCAGTATTAATGGTGGAGGAAGAAACCGGGAAATCCTCGGAAAGAACCACCGACCCACGAGAAGCTACTGGCAAGCTTTCTCACATATCCACATTCGCCGAATCCTAGACTCGAACCCACGCAGACAGAGGTGAGACGGCAGTGATCCGTAACGGAGAGCGCTTTAGACCACTCGGTCACTCGGGGCCCCGGAAATAGTTGTAAGAATACACATAAATTTTACGTGTTTGGTGATTCACCTCAAACGGAAAAGGCCGGGTGTGTTCCGCTTGCCACAACTGGCTGACAATCGTCATCTTTCCGATAAACGGGACCGTCCAACTGGCTGATAGTCGTCTCCCGACGGGGTCCCTAATAGGCTTCCCACCCAGGGGTGGGGGCAAATATCCCTTTATCATCTATATTACCCCTGTAGCCTTAACATCTGTATATGATACACAAGGCAATGTAAGCCATATTACCGTTGTTGGTTCAACCTTAATGATAATAATAATAATGTGGACTTCGTACAGCACCTAATCTTAGAAGCTCTAAGTGCATTACAATATTATAGAACACATAAAAACATATATACAACGACAATATTACAAAGACAAACACGTTGAAATTATAAAGCACAAACATGCTGACAATAGTTAAGGAATTCAACATTATTAAGTCTTTATGTCTGTTCTTGTACTCGAAATAGCCGAGTTTTAAGAACACTCTTGAATGGGATCACAGTGTCCTTGTGTCTAAGATCAATGTCAATTCAGTCCACTTATCTGGGCCCTAGTACGCAAACGAACGTTGTCTGTATGACTTCATTTTAACAGTGGGAACAATGAGAAACGTAGTTTCCCGATGGGGTGTATACATGGGCGAGGTCAGATAATATACTGGATTGGAGCCGGTCAACGAAATGTAATAGAGTGAACAGATTTCGAGTTTGATTTTTAATCGGATTGGTAGCCAGTTAAGGTTACATAGCATGGGGGAGGTATGCACAGTTCTTCACACTCCAAGGATGATCCTGCAAACGTGTTTTGAACTTTCTGAAGTTCTGTAGTAGATACTGAGATTTACCAGACAGAAGTAAATTACAATAGTCCAGTTTTGAAAGTATTAAGGAACACACAAGCGTTTTAGCGGCATCAGCGGAAAGAAAATTGCGAATGGATTTCATGCATCTCAGTTCCAGATATGCAGCCTTGCATATCTTCATGACATGTTTGTGTAATGAGAGAGTACTGTGGAGAGTGACACCTAGTTTTCGTACTGACTGTGTAAATTTAAAGCTGGATGGCTTCAGTTTTATCATCATTCATTTTGCAGCTTGTCACATGTCATCCAAGTTACATCAAAATGCATCTCTATACGATATGATGGTAGCCTCAACTTCACTTGGGCAGCTGGATTTATATATCTGGGTGTCATCAGCATACAACTGGGGAGGCACTGGATATCGATATACAAAACTTGAGAGCAGCTGGGCGTTTAGAATGAAGAGAACGGGGCGGAGTACAGAGCCTTGTGGAACATCAAGACATAGATCAACTGGGCTGGAATGTTTTCCATTTATGGAGACATTTTGTGTCATGTTGACTAAGTAGGATTTGAACCACAGTAGTTACCGCTCCGGTGGCTTAAGTGGTTAGAGCGTCCGCTTCGGATGCAGGAGGTAGCGGGTTCGAACCCCGGCCAAATCATGCCAAAGAATATAAAAATAATGCTAACAAATGCTTTGCTAGGCACTCAGCATTAAAAGGTTAGCGTTAAGACTGGTCAACCGGGTGTCAGGATAATGTGACTAGGTGGGACATGATGCTACATGTCTGCGGCATGACGCCCCATTGCTAGACATCACTATAAGCTGCCACACTGAAGAAATCGTAGTGATATGACTGAAAAATTGTTAAAGCTACGTTAAAAACCCAAATCACACACACACACACACGCGTGAACCACAGCAAGACTTATCGTGAATACCAAAATACATGATGGAGACGGTGAAGTAATATATCATGGTCTATTGTGTCAAATGGCGCATCTCAAGGAGGGTGAGGAATGTAATCTTTCTACTGTCCAAATCAGAGAGAAGGTCGTTAGCTACTCTCAAAATGGCAGTTTCAGTACTATGGCGATGACGACATGAAGACTATGGCGATGACGACATGAAGACTGTACATTGCTCAGAAGACTATTTGAATTCATGCATGGTTCAAGTTTGGATAGAACAACTGTTTCTAAGATTTTTGACATGAATGAGAGGTTAGAAACAGGGCGGCAGTTCTTTAAATCGTTATGGTCAAGCGTCGATTTCTTCAACAGAGGCTTTACAATGGCATTTTTGAATTCCCATGATTCCTGATACGAAAGGTCACTTGGGTACGACATGTTCAATGAAAAGCAGTGTAAGCTATGTAAATCATGTTGCCATATCGCCTGTACCCTAACACACAAGGTAAAGTAATGAAAGCAATAAAACATTTGACAAGAATCATTTCGTCATTCTGAAAACTATAACTGACTGCCACAAAGATTGCGTCAATATTTAATATCAATAAATAGGAAAGAACAAGTAAAAAATATCCAAAGCTAAATATCTAGAAGCATGTCTGAAAAAAAAAAATCAGCAAAATATTCATGAGGAAAACATCCAAAAAATATTAATAGACCGGTGAATAATCCTCGAAACTGCCATTGACTGTTTACATTCCTTATTCATCATGAGAACTGAGAAAACTGTACCAAATCTGTATGTATTCCTTATTCGTCATGAGAACTGAGAACCGTACCAAATCTGTTACCATTCCTTATTCATCATGAGAACTGAGAAAACTATTAAATCTGCTCATATTTACAAGTGGGAGAAGCCAGTTTCTCATTTTGAGACATTTACATCTCAGGTAGCTATGTAATCCCACTCCTTATGTTGTATCGTTGCTAATGATAACGTTGCTAAACATATAATCTATCATGGGCTGAAAAATGGGGTCAAACCCACAAAAACCAAAAGAAGCCAGATTGGCAACAAGAGCGATGAAGGTGATTATTAACTGTTTCTTTGCATTATCAATTAAAAGATTATTAACGGATGTACTAGGCTCGATACATACGGGATCTTGTTTTTCTGATAGTGAAATGTGTTAAAGATTGCTATACTTGACTTCAAATAATTTGCATCCAATAGCGATACAGTGTTGGAATATATTATTTTGTTTATCTTGTGCCTTTGGTGGTAAAGGAGAATACAGTAATACAGACGGAAAAGGGAGAGGGGGGTTCAAGAGAGGATAAAGAAGACTGGTTGATAAAAGAAATAAATAAGTAAAAAGGGTTAAAGGGGGTATGATTGTTGCTTCCTTGGTTTACATTATGTTAAACAGCTATTTTTACTCAATTTCGAAGTTAAAATTAAAAATTTAATTGGGATATGATAATCAGGCATAGAGACGAAAATACAGAAATAACAGAAATGGTATTATGTTGCAAAATATTCAGAATTTAAGTTAAACTATTTCCAACCAGACTGCATGCCACTTAACAAAGTTGAGGTATGATCAATAAGAATTAATCTTGAACTTAAAAAGAATGTCAAATGAAATATTAGACGTATTGAACTGTGAGAGGAAAATAAAACAAAACTTAGATTTTGGAAAGTAAAACTAATGAAGTCTGTCAAATAAAAAAATAGAAAGAAAATATATTTTGCTTTTAAGATATTGGCATCAAAGCCTTGACAGACTCAACCATTTTTTGTAATATGTAAAATTATCCTTTAGTAACGTACCACCTTTATAATAATGTAACCGCAAGGAAGAAAAATCAGATTGGCAACTTGTTATACCGACAAAATACGTCAATAACCAGCAGTATCATCAGAACTGATGCTGACCACGAAAATTGTCTATAACATGTGATATAAAATATGACCCTGCAACCATTCTTTATCTGATGTGATATAAAATGTGACCCTGCAACCATTCTTTATCTAATGTGATATAACATGCGACCCTGCAACCATTCTTTATCTGATATGATATAAAATGTGACCCTGCAACCATTCTGTACCTGATAGACGGACATTGTCAACCGGTAGAACCGCCTTCATAATATTCATGGGTAAAAAATATCAAGATCTTAATTTTAAAATAAATCAGGACAACAAGGTCAAACTCTAAAACATTTAATAAAGCGATAAAATCAATAAGTTTTCCTGCGAAATTAGCCAAATCCTTCCGATGTCTTGAGCACCTAATTGATAACAGCAACACGAACAGAAAACAGGAAGGTTGCTTGATGCAAAGAAGCAAATTTTGCTAACTACTTTCGATCACAGTTTTGATCATAACGGAAAAAAATGTGCATACTCAAATATATTTTGCCTTCCCGAAATGATTCAGTTTACTTTCTTTATCTGAATTTCCTCTCTACGATTATGCATTAAGCTATGATTAGTTGTATTCAGCACTCCGTGGGACTTAGGTGATAACGTATAGCTATGTGTTAAGAGGGTTATGAAAACGTAGTGTACTTGGTAGATATGTGTAATAGGATAATGGAAACGTGGTGTAATTGGAAGCACACACACACACACACACACACACACACACACAGGGTTGATGTGTTAATGGTTGATTAACACAGCTGAGGACAAAGTCATGTATCAAACCAGAATAAATGCATGACATCATAATTAAAATATTAATTATCGCTCCATTTTCAGTATTATGTCACATTGTTCTGCTGTGTGGTGTTATTTTGAGAGCTGCGACAAAATCTAAATACAGTCTCAGCTGGATGACGTATATCAGCGTATCATTCTAGCCCTGATACATTTGTCAGGGTGTCATAGCATTGTATATCAATGTATTAGTGTGCCATTTGTCAGGGTGTCATAGAATTGTCTCTGTTTGTCAGGGTGTAAAAGAATTATCTCTGCCTGAAAGTAGCTTGATTTTTTGTTTGGCATTTATAGAGTTCATATAATCATATAAATATATTGCGTATCTATTATATATCGGGTATAACATAATATTAAGAAATAAGCAAAGAATTTATTTTCGTTCTGTGTATTAGCTGGTTTTAGCCACACGTCTACGTGTATAAGATTTTTAGAGGTCGTACCAAAATGCAAAGATCTCAACCGTCATGTAGTGATATATATTATGTTATGATATAGGGCTGTCATTGTCTTAATTATCTGATTTATAAAAGGTGTCTATTACACTATTATTTTCCAACGTTCTGTTGAGTAACCACCACAGTATATAATTCATTAGAGGCGATAATGTCGCAAACATTAATAATCACCTTCGCTGAAGGATAAAATCAAGTGATTAGATATGAAAATGCTGTTATGTAACGGTGCCACGAAAACGAGTGTATCCCGACAATACGTACATCGGCAATGATGTGACATTTTAAAACATTCTAAGCAGTTGCTAGCTGGAATTACGTTGTTCTGGCCTCAGTGTCACTAAATGTTTTATTCTTCAAATGTCAGTCTTAAATTACCTTCCTTTTGATAACATGGCAGCAGTTCAGTGTTTGTCCTATGTAGTAAAATTAATTTTAGAAATGTCTCAAGTTTAAAATGAAATATTGCGGTGTTTTGTGAAATCGGGACCTGCCCTTATGTCATTACTGTTGCATATTGTTATCTTCAGATTCCGTTCTTACAAAACTTAATTGAAAAATATCTGAGGTTTAACATGTTACTCTTCTGTGCAAACGTTCATTGACAAACAAGCATGACTTTACTTAGAAAGTTCCTGAAAGAAACCAAGTATTTATTACATAGAAAATGTATAGACCTGACAACGTAAATGTTCCATTAGCTTGGGCCAAGTTAAAGACATTACGTATAGGAGGGAACAAGGAATTAAACTGCAGAAGTAAATCAAAAGTAATGGATCCAGCCACGCATCTATTCTATAAATCTGTCGGATCTGAAAAGTTCGAGAACATCAATGAGACAATTTGAAAGCTCACACCAGATCAAGATACGCAGAACACTTCAGATATTAGACATCGAAGAAACGTTAACGGAGTAGCAGGAAACGGCGACAGGGTCATTTATCTTGATGATATAGTAAAATTCACAAAGATAAACAGGTTTTTCTGTTTCCAAAGGGCAGTCAATACTTTATCAGCTATCTTCATTTGGATTATATGTGCGTGCACTCTCTCTCTCTCTCTCTCTCTCTCTCTCTCTCTCTCTCTCTCTCTCACACACACACACACACACACAAATGGTTGAGATTCTTTTGTTCTATTTAACTTCTCGAAACTATTATCCTTTGAAAACGTCTAGATCTGGATAATTTTGAGTTTCTAATTTACCATTTTACATTTACCTTTAAATTTTAATATCCGACACTTATTGAATTAGAGCTTTTAGAAATCACATAGTAATAAAATCAGCCCCATTTTTTTTTACGTCCCCATGGTTTCGTTTTGGATTCTCGTGGTAGCACGTGTTATCGTGACGATTTATTCATGGACCTTGCTTGGTCATTGCCTAAATGTTGATTATGAGAGTGAAAAACTGGTTTTGGATTTGAAACGTACTTAGATTATTTTAGAAATGATAAAATTTGCAAAATATTGGCAAAATTTAAAATATCTGATGTCAGAGATAAATATATTAAAAAGCATTACCATTCTGGGACAAGCAAGTTGGAAGTATTTCAGTTTTGGGGTTCAGAAATCGGAGAGATGCTTTCAAAGCATGTTCAAACACAATTAATTTTACAACAAGTTATCAACGGTTCAGATGTTGGTGTTAATATGTCTTTGAGTTCTTCCTTTATGTCCTTCTTTAAGGAGGCGCCTGGTGGTCGAGTGATCTAAAGCACTCGCCTTTGCAGATCACTGACATCTAACCTATGTATTCGAGTCTCGGCTCTGCCAACGTGGGGTATGCAAAAAAGCATGCCAGTGGCTTCCCGTGGGTCGGTGCTTCTTCCCCGAGGTTTTTTTTTTCTTTTTGAGGTTCTTCCTCTTACCCAAAATAATGGCCGCCATGTATAGCCTAAATATATATGGAGAGATAGATTTTAAATAATAATAAAGATATGTCATTACTTAGATTAACATATGACTTATTTAAAAGCGAAATTCAGACTCTAATACAAAGTGTAAAAACAACATTAATGATAAGTATGTATTGTTTACTTCATATAAACTGTAATGTTTGAGAGGCATATACATTATAAACTGTACTGATCACTAGTACTCTGGCACGTGTACTTAGTACGCATGCCAAAGCTTCGCGAATTCTATTATGTCTGCCAAAATGGAAAAACTCTTTCTTATTTTGTTGAATTCTTTTTGCAATTTAGGTGAAGGTAAGTAAGCTTTTAACAGTTCATTACTTGAATTGCATGTGAATTTATCGTCGTCCACCCTCTGACGATTATAATTATTTGCGGAATCATACCACGGATCTTCCTTAGAATCTCTGAATGGAAATTAGTACAAGTTAATAAATATATTTCTGTTATGGTCTTTTCTTGTCTGTTACCCAGATTCTTCTACCTCAAAAATAATCTGACACTGATACATGCGTTCTCGATAGAACGCTTCACGAACACATATGCAAGATTCGCGAACACACATGCAAGATGACCACATCTGTGATTTTTTTGCACAAACTGCGGATTTTCGCGAACATATACACACTCCGATACATATTTCCACACGCTGGATTTTACACCACGTTTGTTTATTTTTGACTGAGTAATAAATTTTATGGATTTTCTAGTCATTTGCAACATTTACTACCAATGAATTTATTTTTCCCATGCTTTCTGAACATGAATTTGAGAAAAAAAATCTCAAACAAGTCCGAGTTTTTGCTGCCATGCTGGTGATAATTACATTTGTATAATATGACTAACAGGTAAGGCTATGTATAACAACAGGATAATGGGACTATCAGGTCAGGATATGTACCACAACACGATAATGGGACTAT
Source organism: Megalonaias nervosa (assembly GCA_016617855.1). NCBI lineage: Eukaryota > Metazoa > Mollusca > Bivalvia > Unionida > Unionidae > Megalonaias > Megalonaias nervosa. The sequence continues at coordinate 8,319 of JAECUM010069216.1, forward strand.
CAGGTCAGAATATGTACAGCAACAGGATAATGGAACTATCAGGTCAGAATATGTACAACAACACGATAATGGGACTATCAGGTCAGGATATGTACAACAAAAGGATAATGGGACTATCAGGTAAGGATATGTACTACGACAGGATAATCTGACTAGCGGGTAAGGATATGTAATATGACTAGCAGATAATGATATGTTCTGTGACAGGATCATGTGACTGACAGGTAAGGATAGGTGCTGTGACAGGAAAATGTGACTTAGTATGTAATGATATTTACTATTAGAGGTAAATGTAACTAGCTTCTAATAGTGTGTTGTAGCTATCAAGAATGTATATGGGAATTTAACATTAGCATATGGGTCACTATGGAGTCCTATGGAAATTTAATATTATGTTTGAAACCATATAATATAAAATTAAATGTTTACATTGAGAACGCCGCTGTAGAGTATAATAAGAATTTGACTTGAGGATTTGGGCCAATATAGAGTATTATGGGAGATTAACATAACGGATATCACAGCATACCGTATTGGAAAATATTTTGGAACGTTTAGGTATAGATTGTTGTCGATTATACTGCAATGTACTCAGTGACCCTGCAACCGTATTGATAAATGTTTGGAAAGAGATATGTACCGACTGTTGTCACCTTTGCTGAAGTGTACCCAATTACTGAATGTTTATCATACCGTACTGATGAACGTTTTGTAAATGTTTTAAAATCCAATGTACTCAGTGACCCCACTACATCATAAAGTATTGACACAAAGTTGGTAAAACGATTGGTACAAATTGTTTAAGACTCGTCTAAAACACATTACATAGATTTTGATATTGAATAGTAGCAATTTTTGTTTTTAAAAACTACATTCTCATGTTTTTACGTTTACAACATTTCAACTTTTAAAATTGAAGTCAGTGTCAAATCTAAACGTAAGGGATGTCGCAACATTGATGGTCAAATACAAATTCGCTTCAGAAAATTATTTTAAACATTCCAATTTCAGTTGGGATCAGAAGATTCATAAGAAGAAAAAGACAAGCATTTTAGTGCTACTGAGAGAGAGAGAGAGAGAGAGAGAGAGAGAGAGAGAGAGAGAGAGAGAGAATTGTATGTATTTTTGCATCCTTATCAGTTTTAAATGTATATTTGGTATTATTCGATAGGTCCCGACTTTGAAATAACAATGGAATTGACTGATAATTCTACTTAATGACGAACTCATTTTTACAAACAAACACACATTCTTACAATATATTACACCTACACTTACAACGTAATATATACATATTGCTTAATTCTTGAATTGTATATCTATTTTGTATTATTTGATTTAAAAAAAAAGAGTGACAGAATGATTGTAATAGCAAATTAAATTTACTGATAATTTTTAGCTAATGGCAAACAAACATTTACTTTTACGAAGACAATTTTGCAATCTAATTCCCCTACTCTTACAAACCAATATATCCAGGAGGAAGAAATGAGCAAGCTTTAATGCATTTTGATTAATTCTCGATTTGTTGTCTCTACTTTGTTATTTTCGATATGAAATACAGGTGCCTAGTTTGATGTGATGTGATGTGATTATGATTTTTAACGTAGCTTTAACAATTTTTCAGTCATATCGCTACGATGTCTGCAGTGTGGCAGTTTATAGTGATGTCTAGCACTGGGGCATCATGCCGCAGACATGTAGCATGATGTCCCACCCAGTCACATTATCCTGACACCAGGCCGACCAGTCCTAACACTAACCTCTTAATGCTGAGCGCCAAGCGAGGCAGCTGTTAGTACCAATTTTGTAAGTCTTTGGTATGACTCGACCGGGGATCGAACCCACGACCTCCCGCATCCGAGGCGGACGCTCTAACCACTAGGCCACCGGAGCGGTCTGCCTAGTTTGAAATAGAATGTATGTATGTATGTATGTATGTATGTGTGTGTCTATGTATGTATGTATGTATGTATGTATGTATGTATGTATGTATGTATGTATGTATGTATGTATGTATGTATGTGTCTA
>JAECUM010069219.1:0-19242 GCA_016617855.1 Megalonaias nervosa
GCAAATGGGCGTTTTGAGTAAAAACAAATTTAAAATGAGGATAGAAAATTACATTCACATTACTATTATATAAATCCTGAACCGAAAGGCCGAGTATATAATGGGCCGAGTACCTAATGGGTCGATTTGATTAGGCTGAATTCGTTATGGGTCGAGAACATTAATGGGCCGACTCTGCTATTGGTCGAGTAGTACCAGAAAAAATCTACATTCTGATGGCATACCGTTCTGTTGAGCATGAGATAACCAGTTTCACTCCAAACATGATGATGCTGGGACGAGAAGTTTCTATCCCTCTGGACATCGTGAATAAAATCCCCGCTTGTACGAACCGTACACCTGAGTGTAGCTAGGCATGGGAGATGAGACAGCAAATAGAAGCTGCTCACGCTGTAACAAAATATCAAAGATGCCATGAAGAGACAAATGTGATACCCTGTGAGTCATTTGTCATGGGAAAGACTAAGAAAAGGAAAGGAGGTGAATGTATTCTTTCCTCAGATTAAGATCTTTTCGTCTCCCAAGATTTCGAGTTTCATGTTTAAGGTTTTAGACAAAGTGAATAAAGTCACGAACAAGGTGAACCGAGGGAAACACGGACGGCTACAGATTGTACAGTTTGACCACATGCGGCTTTGCCTTACTCAGCTACTAACCGGTGAATCGGGCGTGACACACATAGCAGAAGACGTTGAAATATATCAACATGCCCATAATGTCGGAAATAAATACTTTCCTGAACCACATATCAATACCCTTGCGGACAAAACTTATAAACTGATGGCATTGAAAAGCATTCTAGTCTGGAAGATGCTAACAGATTATCGAAGTGCAGATAATATCGAGGTAACTATTCTAATAGGTGGGCCAGGGATGAAGTGCCTGAAAAGGACTTTCCAAGACTCTAGCGATCTTGAAGGTGATAACGGGAATAATTTTATCATTTTGTACGCATGTAAATGATAAGACTCATGAAATTTCGTTTGGCGCCGATACCAGTCTTTAGAAAATCAGAATACGAACAGCAAGGGGGTGGGGAGGGGGGCGGGTTACGCTACCAAAGCTGCAAATATGCACGCCCACCCCACCCACGTCTAAGTGAACATAATTCAGAAAAAAATTAATTATAAGTAAAACCGTAACACTTGTTGTTATAGCTGTATTGATACCTCTCTCCCTCACTCTGACCGCTCCGGTGGCCTACTGGTTAGAGCGTCCACCTCGGATGCGAGAGGTCGCGGGTGCGAAGTCCGGCCGAGTTATACCATAGACTTATAAAAATGGTACTTGCAGCTGCATCGCTTGGCGCTCAGCATTAAGAAGTTAGTGTTAGGACTGGTAAGCCATTGTATCAGGATAATGTGACTGGTTGGGACATGATGCCTGAGTCATGATGCCAAAGTGCTGCACATCAGTATAGACTGTTATTCCTCAGACATCGTAGCGATATCACTAAAATTTGTTAAAGCTACCTTGAAAAATCAAAATCTCTCTATCAATCATTAAGATTTTGGAATGTGTTAATTAATGCAAAATGCTAACTAACAAATATGCAAATGAGCTACCCGTGGTAAAAAAACACAAAACATCCATAAGTATGCAAATGAGTGACCCGTCTTTAAAAAAAAAAAAAAACCCTAAGTATGCAAGTGAGCCACCCATGGTAAAGAAACCCCAACTAAATCTGCAAATGAGCCACCCGTCGCAAGAACTAACCATAAGTGTGCAGATTTACTAGCAAGTTCAATTTCATTTCCATCATAATCAAATCTGTAACCGTTCGCGTCTCTTCCACTTTACCGAACAATCAGGACCGTAGTCTTAGATGTATTTATTATTAATCTCCATTCTAAGCAACATCAACAGGTTGATATGAAGACCCTTCAACACAGCTTGGGCACACTAGAGAAAATGCCCAAAGGCAGACAGAAGTGGAAGAGCTACGTTGCTGCCCTACAAGACAATGGGCAATAAGTTGGTAAGTAAGCAACAGTATTTCAATTCGTCTAATCCCTTTGGTAAACCCTCGTTACTTGTTGAAAACATTACTGCATCGCCAGCATACAATACTGACAAAGCATTTATCATACCAGGGCCTATACCATAATACCGTTTTCAATAAACATTTTGTTTATTTCCGAATAAACATTGAAAATGAAAACTGTGATAAGCATTTCCCTTGCAATTCATAAAGAAGATCATTATTACATTTAAAACTTACAACTGTAGTGAACATGGATTTCTTTATTTAAAATTTTCCAGCACTCATGGCAATGTTAACAAACTTAAACCACAGCCGTTCTCTTTCAAAATAATCGAACGTCTTTTTAAAGTCAATGAATGCAATAGATATTTTTTTTACCTGAGTTAGACGTGTAATTAATCTGTGAAATGTAAATATATTATTACAGTAGACATATTTTAGCCTTACTCACAATATCATTTTCTTCATTCATTTAATCAACTTTTTAAAACATGGGTAAAGAACGTCCCTATTACACTAAGCAAAGTAATTCCTCTATAGTTTTCAGCGTGACTATCCAGGTCTTCCTTATGTAAGAGTATGATATAACCTTCTGATCACGACTTTGAAAAATATCAATATAAAAATATTTTACGTAAAAACTTAAAACCGGGCAGCAACCTCATTCAATATTTAATTTGGACCAGCATTTTTTCATGTATTCCTTGCTTAATGACCTTAGGCATTTCGTCACTAATAAATTATTAAGTTCATCAAATAAAAGTTTCATATTCAAAAGTTTCAATCATTCATTGTCTTGATTTTTTCTTCGGATAAATGAGTAAAAGATCCTCAGGCTGGTTTAATGACTTAAATATTTTGCGAATTCATCTGTCGAAATTTTAGAGTGCTTGCCAGAAGCACGTGACTTTAGCATCTTCGAATAATCTTCGACATTTTTAATTCGGGCTTTTAACAACTTATCAGTCTACTTATCAATGTATTGTACTCTACATTCTCTGACAGCTTTCTTTACGCTTGATCTAGATTCGCATATACTGAGCCTATTTTTTCCGTTGATGTGATTTTATAATAATTAATTGTTTTCTGTTATTCCTCTGTACTTTTAATCAGCATGATGATTATATCAATGTGTTATATATCAGAATACTAGAAATTTTTTTTTTTTTTTTTTAATTTGCATTTGCTTTGTTCAAGAGGGGATATGATGTTGTGTCAATGATGTCTGTTAATTATATGACAACATCATTTATCACCTGTTCACATACATTAGTGCTGTTGAGTTTAGTTTGGTAATAATATTATCAAAGTTAGATTTCAGACTTTGACTATTAAGATTTTATACATATTCCTTGCATTTATCATCACTCCAAACATGCGTGCAACTGCTTTTCGTCTCCTCTGCCGTAGACACTTGAGAACTATACACATAAAAACTATCGACAGTAATATGTACAATAGAGTGATCTGAAACAAAGATTCAGTTCTCCTACGGTGAATTAGCTAATTCAGTGAATAAAATCTGACTAGCGATGACATAATCCACTACGGTCAATTACATAATTCTAGTGAATAAAGTCTGACAACAATGTCATAAAATGACTACGGCCAATCAGCTAATTCTAGTGAATATTTGTTTTGCACAGATCAATCAATTACGATTTAGTATATGTATATTATGTTTGGCACAGATTGATAACAAATATCTATTGTGAAATTATTGGTTTCTTAAAAGTGCAAATATTTAAATATTTACATGCAGGTAAGCAGGCTGAAGTATCCTTTTCAGTTATTATTGAATCGTCCAATGGGTCTATTCTACTATTTAAATCTCTAACAATAAAAATGGACACATCCTCTAAGTTACATAGCATCATCAACAAGTTTATGCTCAGACAGTGCTACGCCATCACTTTCCGGTATTTTGCTGTAGATGATCCATCTCTCCAGAGAGTCGCAGAGCAAGCAGTAAAGAATTTCTTTATCCATGGACAAAAGGCTCTCACCTATTAGTTCCAACTTTATTAAACATGTGTCTCGTCGAGCGTTTACATAAAATATCGCTTTTCTTAACGTATTTTTAGATATACTCTAATCAAAGCAGATTACCTGGACTACGACTGTTTACAAATTAATAGATTGGACATATAAAAATTAGTTTGATGCCATATTACCAATGTGCAATAAACTAGTATTGTTTATCCAAACACAGTTATAAAATTGAAAGTAATGTTTTTGCATTGATAACACCATCACATAAACGTTTCAGTCTGTTGATATGGTTCCCAACTATGAAAAAATGAATGAAGTTCGAATGATCTGGATGATTTTTGGAACGACTTTTTTTCTGAAAGTTATAGCCAACATTTGTGCTAGCTACGTTATTGACACATCAATATGGCATTACGATATGTTCCGAAGAGCTACATCGTACAGTGTACATTTGTTTATGTGTGACATTACTATACTGAAATAAAAACAATGAAAGTGTAATAGTGTTATTGTATTTTGACTATACCAAGAGTTTATGAGAAAACCGGAACCGTATAGTTAAGGATCTAAGCTACCTGAATACCATGTTAGAATAACGACTGTAAATATCTTTAATTCGACCATTGTTGTTATAAAGAATGACCTCTTGAATTAAAACGTCCATAGTACATCAACAAGGAACTTCTTATTGCAGTCAATTTAAATTCAGAAGCCCGAGATGACGGTATGTAATTTAGTGATGATTTTTTTCCATTGAGTTTAGAATGAATATTTTACTAGTGATAATTAAAATTGACACGTTTTTTTTTTTTTCAGTTTAAAAATCGTTTAATCTGTAAGTTGAATGGCATATACGTGTGCATGGAAAAATCCATGATCATAACCACAACCAAAACCAAGATATGTAAAATGATATAATATTATTTCTTTTAGCCATTTATATTATCAACGTTATGTTTGACGAAATTACATATTTATATAGAGTTTACTAGTATGTACTTACAGAAAAAGGCCGAATTTGGGTGAGGCATTTTTTGATGATTATCGTACACTGGTCTAAACGAATAATTTTATTTTTCATGCCGCTATGTTCTCTTCAATAACTGGCTATAGTTCAGGTTTAAAAACATATTAAAATTCATACAATGTATCACTTACAATTTTTTATTTCCTGAGAAAATTGAATTTCATACACATTAAATGCAGACAGAGATATACCATTGTTTCCCTGTGTTGAAATTGTGTTCACGGAGGTTACAAAACTCTTGCCTCATTTAATAATTTTGATTATATTTTAACCCTAATAGTAGCTTTCCCTTTCAATGTCAGCTTTTACATTTAAAACAAGAATTTAAATTCAATCTTGTCTCCATATTTACAATATTTATTCATCGCAAATTGCCATGCAAAATACAAAGAGCGGTAACATAGTTTACAATATGTAAATTACATGTTACGATGTTAGTCTATCCCAACTAATGACAATTTTTTTTAATCAGACTGGCAGGAAAATCCCGAGTAGAAGTACTAAAAGCTTGCCGTAAAAGAAAGAAAGAAAATGAGGGGAGTGCCTACCTCGAAAAAGACAGCAAACGAGTTCAAAGCTATGATGTGCTAGTCAAAGAGAGGTCACCAAAGGGCCACTAAAGGTAAAACACACTCGATCAAACTTTCAATTAAATAAACCATCTCTTGACACAATTAAAGCACAACCAATCAATTATTCAGGCTCTCTCCGTACCCTCCTCCCCATCCCCAGCAAAAAATCATACATAATGACTGAACAACGAAGCTGGAAATAACTTATTTAATGTTATTTCTTTATTACCAAAGTATTTTTGCATTACTTCCGACATATTGAATTTTTTCCATTGGGATAGGTCATTCATTGATACGTGCCTGGCCTCATGTGCGGAACGTCACGAAAAGCCAGGTTACTAGGCAAAGTTAGTTGGTCACCACTGGCATCGGGTCACAATTAGTACTTCCAGTTCAGACCCACGAATGTAGTTCTAGTCTATTTTTAGAACATTTTTTCCTCTCTCATTTTGGTGGTGATAGAAGAGTTTTATTGGTGCATTTTTGGTAGGGATTTAAAGGTAATTGTTTATTCTTGAGAATATGAGCTTATGGTATGGTTGTCTGTGTGTATTTCGGCGACAGTGCACAGTGAGTAATAAGGCCTTGGTGATGATCCGGAAGGGAAATCTGTGTTCAATTGCATGTTGCTATGTTTACAATCCAGCCTTTCAAAAAATGCCGGTGAACCCTTGACAAGAACTTCACCGTGAAGTCATCTTTGAAGGTATTTTAGATTAACATATGATTTGTATTGATTGTCACACAGTGGAAAGTTCAGTACTGAGAAACAAATGTAGAGAATATATAGTAAAATTATATGTGTTCTATGGCCTGTCAGGGCAGTATTGACTAAACTTTAAATTGCTATAAACTTTAAATTGCTATAAAATTTTTATTATTAATGATAGACACATGAAATTTTCACACCTTGTGTATATTGACTGTACCAATTAGAAAATATAATTAAAATTAAAAAAATTTAATTAAAATGTGTTTAAATTAATTTTAAAGTAAAATAATTTAAAAATGAATTTTTTTTTTCGCCATAAATTCACAGAAATGGTATCTGTTGGAGATGACACTCATTATTATTAGCAGCAATGTATTCCTACACCATAAACAAGTTGCAATGGAGGATTTTTTTCAAAGCCTGTCAGCGAAAATCTCTTTAAATTCTGCGCCAGCACATAATAGTGATTGTAGAATATGGACAGGAAATGAAACATCCAATAGATAATATGGTTTATTGTCATATAGGGATCCAGAGACAAACACATGGAAGAAAAAGCATGTCCACAGACTAGCATTAATGGTAAAGTTGAGAAGTCTGAATATTCCAAAGGAGCTCGATGCATCCCATTTATGCCACAACAGTTTGTGCGTGAATGTTGATTACCTGATTTTAGAACCTCATTCCGTTAACAATAATAGGCAGTGCTGCAAAGGTTATGGGCATTGCATTAGGCATGGTGACTTTCCAGCCTGCATGATAAAGTTGAGATTGTAACATGGAATAATACAGGTATCATGATATGTCCTATACACCCACCCACCCACCCACCCATGGATGGATGTGTTGAGTAAGCAGGAGAAAAGAAAGAGTGTGGTCTTTATCTTAGTAGACCATGCTGGTATGACAGTGCTGTCTTAAATACATTCCTTCCTTCCTTCTTTCCTTCTTTCCTTCCTTCCTTCCTTCCTTCCATTCATTCATTCATTCATTCATTCATTCATTCATTCATTCATTCTCTCAGCTAGTAAGTCATTTCATTTTATTTTATTTTAGAATATTTTAAGATTTATTTATTTTGCTTTTTAATTTCTTTATCTGTGTCTTCATATTCAGAGAAAAACTGTTTCGACCTCTCCATAGGTCTCATCAGGTGGTAGTAAGTAACACAATTGCTTATAACATGCGTTGTGTTACCTACGGATTTCCCCACTACAGTTTTCCCTTCTGTACCATGTGTTCTTTGTGGTGTCTTTGAGCACTGTCATTTTGCACATGGAATTAAGATAATCTTTTGTATCTGCAGTGTCCATTGGCTCCTGCTAAACCTGTGCATAGGAGTGATCGCCCTTGGTGTCTAACAGACCTTTGAAGTAGTCTGACTTCCTATTGCCTTGCTGAGTCCTGTACCTCAGATGGGCCTGTATCATATTTCCTCGTCTTGCTAGAATACGTTGCCTGGTTTGTGGACGCTTTTGATACAACTGATGGTAAGTGCATTTTTTATCCATTGTCTCCAGTGATCTCAGAGTCCTTGTTGAAAATTTACCTCCCAAGTGTGTCACTTTTGTTTTCAGTGATGATCCCAGGCTGTTATTGAGTCTGTGTATTGTTGAATGCACTCTTGCCTCAAAGTTTCTGGAATAGTTCACATTTTTAGGTAATGAAACACTGATTGATCTGTTCACAGCCTCACATTTCTGTGTGTTTGTGTTCAGTCTCAGTCTTTCTACAACATCACAGGAGAGTTTCATTTTCAGAACTTCTAGCAGGATGTTCTTATCATTTTCTGTCATGTTAAGATGAGTTACTTGATGAGGGCCCAGGTATGCTGATCGCATCCACCAGCTGTTAGTACTTCCTCCCCCACAGACCTTTGAATAATGCCGGCATTTTGAGCAGTCCCCTGAAAAACAGCGCAGAGTGGTATCCAGTACTTGGGGAAGTTGACATTTAATTTTTGTAACATCACCACTATTGTCCTCCATCAGTTGCTTGAAGATCAAACTGCAGCGTGCTTTAATGTCTTGGCTGAAAATTTTCTGTTTGAGCCTTTTTCCTTCTCTTGTTCTTATTCCTGGAAACATGTTTTCACTAAATATTTCAGAATTACAGCGTTTGAACTGTAAACTACCCAAATGGATGGGGTCCGGCAGTCTTTTTACTTCCCACATTGGATGCAGAATGTTGGAAGCATCTTGGAAGCCAGCAGCAGCATGTGCATCTCCATCTGTTGTTGCATGTCTAATGAGAATTTCTTGCAGCACAAACTTTTTTCCAATTTCTTTTGCCATTTCATACTCTGAATGTGGTGCAGCTGGTGACAGATTTGCTGTGCAGTCAACATGACCTCCTGGACATTGCACATCAAAACCTTTCTTCTTCAGCCATGCTCCAGTCCAACACAGCTTGTTTTCTACTATAGTTCCCACAAGGTATTGCTTCTCCGTAACAGTTTCACAGGCAATTCCAACAGCTTGTAATGAACTTTGACCAGGTTTCTTTTCATGTCCAAATCTAATGGCATTGTATCTTGCATCAAAAGCAACATTTATTTGCTCTGGATGCTGAACACCACGTATGACATTAACCTGTCTGACTAGTTTCAGCTTGTCTATCATATCTATTTCATTGAGCTCCACAGTTGCTTTGCCTACAATGTTGGAGGCCCTTTGCATAGATGCTTTGCTAGGTGGCGGAATGTCAGTGGCTGCAAGCAAGTATCTAGCCCTGGTGTTGCCCATTGGTGTATCTTGTAGTCCAGCTTGAAACATTATATTTACAGCAGCAGGATTTGGCCCAGGTTTATTTGTTTTTATCTCCTCATACAACTTATACTCTGGGTGACTTAAAGCTGCAGTTTTTACACATCATAGTATGCTTCCAAGCAAGTCCCCATTTTCTTTCATTAGCAGTTTTGGAACTCTGGTCTGTCACATATGTTGACTTGATTACCATGGCGATGAATGATATCATTCCACATCTCAACGTTTTTTTTCATGCAGATGATACGTGTCCCATCGTGCTCATTCAATTCTGTCTCTTTCAGGTCCAGTTTTGCTTTGGATGATGGTCGTAGAATTTTTGCAGACCCAGGTGTGCTATTTCAGTCTGGTGCCTTAACTGACTGGAAACCCCCATTTGTCGGCTTTGTCACTGCTATGAGAGAGAACTTGTCTGCATCCATTCTTCTGGTCACTGGAGCAGATGCAGCACTGGAACTTTGTAGAGTATCATCAGTCAGATATCTGACTCCTTTGTTATGTGGAATATTTCCAGTTTTAAAACAAGTTGTCTTCCTTTTCTTGTACCCTTTCATGGTTTCCTTTACAATAACTGCATGTAAAATACAAGAAGTATCCTCTCTCTCTCTCACTTATATACCTAGGAAAATACATGCTAGCTTGGTTTCAGAGAACTACACCAACTCTTCAATACTACTGGAAGCCAAACATATGAGGGCTCCTCCCCTTCATGAATGATTTGACTTTTAAGTCAGAAATGAATCTTTTTTAAACTAAGGAAATGGATGCATCAAACACACAAACGGGATTTCATCTGGTTTTAAGATAATAAACTCATTAATAATGATGGGATATATATATATATATATATATATATATATATATATATATATATATATATATATATATATATATATATATGCCTGAAGCGGATGAAACCAAAAGGCGACGGATTGAAGATGAAAGCTTGGATGCCAGAACGAACGAGTGCTGATGCAGGAGCTAAAGCATTTGAAACCAGCTAGCTTAACAGGACATGACGTTTTCAACTCACTGATTCGGAAACTGAAAAAGATGTTAGCTGTGCCCCATACAATATTAACAGTGGGCCATAGAACACAATTTTACTATATATTCTCTACATTTGTTTCTCAGTACTGAATTTTCCACTGTGTGACAATCAATACAAATCATATGTTGATCTAAAATACCTTCAAAGATGACTTCACGGTCTATTTATTTTTTGCATGGGATGAAATGGTTTAAGTGTGACCCGATGGATTATATAACTTGTACTACTCTTCCAGAGTCGGTGGTCTCTTTCAGTTACATTTCCGCCAACACTGAGAATCTCTGATAAAAGTAGGATTCATTACTCTCTTGCTATATATGCAAAAATTCAAATTGTTCCTTCTTGAATGTGCTTCAAGTATGTCAGCAATAATTTCCAAACTACTAATCATAAAAATGCTCTTTGATTATTTTTTTCTTCATATCTCAGTGTGCCATTTCCACAATTTGGCTATTAGTAAAATGTGTCTACCACGCTTGTAAGAGATTGTGTATTTATGTTTATTGTCTGGAGATGCTGCCGAATATTCAGAACTGTCGGTGCTATGGCAGTGTCAGTATAACTAGACCTGGTGAGTCGGACACAACCGGTTTCGTGGATAGTTAATTTAATTAGTTTAACGGGTTTCGTGGATAGTTAATTTGATTGGTTTGTCTGCTCTTTTCGAGGCCCTGGCATTACCTCGACAGAGCCAATCATAATAAGTTAAAGATTTAACACGAGCAGCGATATCAGAGTTAGAACTTAAGCTTCTGAAGTCTCTTCAAGCCGTTGTGCACAATTGTAAATTTGTCCGGTTGAAGGAAAGTTCTAGTTTTTGCTCTCTATTCATCCGAAGACACCCATTACACGCACTAACACACGACATGAGCACAAAGTACGTGCAGCAGATTACACACTAGATAGACTTGTTTGGGTGCTCGTGTTTTAGGCTGCTAAATTTACTAATTTGGTTACTGCATTTGTACGGAAAAATATGAACGAGTTTTTTGAAAAATACTGCACGACCTTGCGGAGTACAGTATTTTTCTGAAAAATGAGTCAACATTTTCCCTTACAAATGCAGTAACCTTTTTATTGTATGCTCATTTTGTTTAGCTCGGTCGGATTTGATGAACTAGCTAAGAAAGTACATTTAGAGGAAATTCAAGATGCATACATGTAAGTATATTTATTGCCATTCTTATTACCAGATAACGAAAACATATTTATGCCTTGTTGGAGGGACCCCAGCTATAACCTATACCATACAGTGTGTCTTCTATCGCTAGCCTAACATTGTATCAAAATAATTACACGGGGAAAATTGAAAAGCGGCTGTTGTGTGACACTTCATTTATCCAGCGGAAATAATACTTTTTCGTCATCTTGGATTATTGGTTCTGAGGCTCTTAGTTTCCTATCAAAACCTTCAGTTGCATTTTTTTCTCGAATCTAGTATTTTGACAGACTTGTAAAATGGTATTCTCTGATAGATACGCGATAACCCTTGACCTCAGGGCCGACGTAGGGGGGGGGGAGGGGCAACCGGGGATATATCGCTCTCTACGGCCCTGGCTTCTATATGCCTTTCTATGCTATATTTTAATACCCTGGAGAGCACTCGTCATAGTCTTAATCATTCTATTTGCGAAAACATATGAATATTCTCCTAAATAACTGCTTCACTTATCAGAACGGTATTTTCAATTACTGCGTCTCTCACTTTTTGTTGTTGACATTGAGAATATTTCGTAATTCTTTCGCTTCTTTGAAAGTTTCGTTTCTGACTCAGTGAACTCGTCCACATCGTTAACTTTATCATCTATACCTTCAAATGGACAACATATCTGCTTTAGTTCATTCACAAACAAATTTAATCAAACAAAATCTAAAGCGTCTACTACACGAGTGTACATGCTTTGTTTACAAAGTAGTTCCTACGCTATACTATCTCTAGGCACACGTGTCGTGCATGTGCGTGGAATATGAAGGTGTTCAGTATCGTAAAATACTGCACTATTCTGACAAAGTAAAGTGAACGGAGACAAAAATGAGCATATACTAATCAAAATTATACATTAACGGAAGGAGGTTATAATTAATAATAAGGCCGTAATATGAGCAGGGAACGTACATAGCAGCAGAGAGGGTGAACAGACCATTTTTTCTGATACCTTATTTATAAAAAAAAGGTTCCTACAAAGACTGAAAATAAAGTCATTAACGTCAAACCGAATCCATTAACCGAGCACATTTCGTTGTTGCGGCCACAATTATTGCCGTGACAGCGTCACGGAGACCGCGTTAACGAAATCTTGTTGGTTAGTACGTTTTTGGTATTCGTTCATTGACGTGTATTTTCCAAATTTTTATGCGACTCTCTTACGTCTAGGTCACGTACGCGTGGTCGTTTCACCCTCTTTGCTGCTGTAATTAAACCATTATTATATCAATAATGACTGGTGAAGCTCACTCAGCTCGACTAGCTCGAGAGCGATAAGAGGCAATACGAAGATATCTTCCACTTCATAATGGTGTTAAACAACAATTACAGGCGCGTCAACAAACGCAAGAAGAATTTGCAGAATCCGCAGAAGAATTATTTAAGCCGGTTACAAAAACCACTAAAGGTCTTCTCCCTACATTAGAGAAAACCGCAGAAGGAACTGGAAAAATAGCAGAGCGAACTAAGAAAACAAAAACAATTCTGCGAGAACTCCCTGCTGAAATAGCTGCGGCTCCACCACAATTACAGGAAGAAATATAGCAAGTACTTGATAGCGTTGACAAAGTTCGTCAGGAGGTCGATGATGTAAGGGATCTTGTTACGCCAGAACCAAGATCAAAACCACCAGCCCGACTTTCCGAAGAAGGTCGTATGATGTTTCGAAGAAACCCTATAGCGCTTGCCGCAACAAGATATCAGCATCGTGATAAATTATTAGATCCAGATACCGCTAGTGTTTTTTTTTTTTAAAAAAATGGGTTCCTTTTGTATTTCGAAAGTCTCGTGGTATATCTAAAATCATCGATAAATACAGAGGTGATTTTGAAAATTTTGAGAGACAAGTCGAAGAGACTAAAAGAGCGCTCTCACCGGAATACAGCCCACATTTTACTGAGGAAGAAGAAGCAACTGGAAGTGGTGTTGGTACAAGTACTAGGGAAGTGGCCTTGTTACTCCATGCCCTGACAACGTCCTTGCCGACGTGGACAGATTAGAAATTCTGATCGGCGGAAAACGAGCCGGTAATAATTCTCTAGAATTCATTAATGAAGCAGCTGCTATTTGTCAACGATTATTTACAGGCGGTATCATGGATATTAATGTGTATCGGTCCCTCATTAATGAAATCGCTGATGATTATTACAGCGATTAAGCAGTTAGATATGATTATTATAGTAAGATGATTATACATGCTGCTCAACGTGGACCAACCATGGTCAGGGTGATAAATTCGCGATTAACTACATATAAAGCAATCTACGAGGATGGACTCGGCGATGTTGTTCAGGGCTTATTTTCGAGGATAGCCCCAAAGGCAATATCGATTGCAAAGCAACTGGGCATGAAAGCCATTGACGTTATTCATGAAAAAGGTATTGGTGCTGCCGGCGACGTTGCCAGTAAAGCATTCTCTGCAATCAAGGATAGACTATCACGATTAGTACGACGAAAACCTCAGCCACCAGTAAAATTACCCATCACTGGAGTGATGCCTGCAAATGTTAGTAAAGTAATAAATCAAGCGGCAAATTAAAAAAAAACTAGCAGAGTTAGCCGATGAAAAGGAAAAAAACATAGCAGCAAGTCTGATGGCAGGAAGTGGTCTTCGTATTAGACGATGACCAATAACATAAATATGTTCAAACGCATATCTGATACCGCATTTGACATGGATGCCCCAATTCTAAAGGATGAGTCTGTGCGTGATTATCAATATTATTCTTATGACGCACGACAGCCAAATCAGCGTGGACGAATCGAATTACAAGTTCATGATACAAGTAGATATTTCTTACCCGCTGAAGCATTTATTGAAGTAGAGGGTGAAATTTTAAAACAAATAATACTGACTATGGAGTCAATGATAGTACTGGTTTTGTTAATAATGGCATTATGGCGTTGTTCGACAGTGCTACGTATATCATCGACGGAAGAAATATTGAATCAATTCAGAACAACGTCGATGTTGCCACAACAATACTTGGTCTAGCAAGATACAGCTGCGATTATTCAAGATCAGCTGGTCCATCAATGATGTTTACCAAGGACATTTCTGACCATCCTAACTACATACCATATGATACAAGACGACCAAGAAACCATGCCAATAACGCCGACGCTGAGGTTGCTCCGGTGGTTCATGGTGCTAATGCAAATTTCAACTTGGGATTCATAGCACGTCGATCTATGCTGAAAGATGGAAATAGAAGATTTTCATGTGCAATTCCACTATCACATATCTTTGGATTTTGTAGAAATGTCAGAAAGATTATTTTTGGAGCCAAACATACAGTTGTACTCGTACGAAAAGCCACAGACGATGATGCAATATGACGATCTGCTGCTGTTGCTGATGCCGGTAAAGTAATTCTGACAAGACTTTCATTGTGGATGCCAGTAATGACTCCAGCGATACCTGAATAAGAACGTTTACTCTCTTTCATGGGCAGCGGCGGTAAGTCGACGCTATCATGGTTAACAACAACCACAGATGCTGTTCAAAGTCCAATTAATTGTTTATTTACATGGCAGATAGCATAACAACAAGGTATCTCTGCGCCACGACACATATTTGTTACTTTTCAAGATGCTGCACGAGTAAATGATCAGACGCGTAGTATAATGATATTTGACAAACTCAGTGTTTCTGAAGTTTCATTGAGGATAAACGGACATCAAGAACCATCAGAGGATATTTTGTTGAATTTTGGGCAAAATCATGTGGCGCGTGCATATCATCGATTGATGTCGTTTATGGGGCGTGATCAAAATGTTGATACTGGTTTACAAATATCACAGCTAGATTTTACAACGCTGTATCCCATTTATTATTAGTCGCTGGAACATTTGGATTTGTTTAGGCAGTCCGTCGTTGACATACACTTTCGAGCTCGTGTTACAAGAGGAGCTATTCTAATTACAGAGCAATCGCCGTCATACTCAGTGATAAAACAATGTTACTTGAAGGTGTTGGTGGATAAATGAGAGTCGTTGATGCCCCAGTGGAAAATGTGCAAAGCGTTAATTTAGAAGTCAGAAATATATTATAAATGTCATATCATCATGTTGGTGTCAACCTGACTCCTGGTCAGATTAAAAAACTGCAGTCGGCATCAGCTAAAGAATGTGGAGTGAAAATATCACTAGCTCGAGAACAAATCGCAGGTGGTCCGAATAAACTATCGCTGACAGAACGCCAGCTCAAGCATTTCAATGAAGCCAAACACTCAAAGAAAGGTACACGCGTAAATCTTTTTGCGGGTGCCATTAAAGACATCGCCAAGATGGGTGGTATATTTCCAATTCTTGCAGCTATTCCAGGAATAATAGCCGCTGCAGCCCCAGCTGTTGCAAAATCAGCTGCGTTAGGTGCAGTTGGAACAGCTGCTGGAATGGCATTAAAGAAAGCAACAGGAAAAGGAATTAAAAAAAGGAAAGGGTCTGAGACTTCCAGGAACTCGGGACGGGAGCGGATTAAGAATTCCAGGGACTCGTTGATATTCCCGTTGTCCAATTTTGATTTACTCGATGCTGCTACGCGATTAAATATAAAAAATTTCAGAGGTGTTTTTATGCGTGATCAATTACCACACAAACCAAACAACGTTGAAACCGGAATAATCAACCTCGATAAAAACTCTTGTCGTGGTACTCAATGGGTTGCGTACGCGATTGATCCACGTGGTATTGTTTATTTCGATTCGTACGGACTGGCACCACCAAAAGAATTTTTAAAGTATGTCAGCGGCGATATTCCAATTTGGTATTCAAAGCTACCAACACAAACATTAACGGATCCTCCAATATGTGGCCGTGAAGCACTGGCAGTACTTGATTCTGTATCAAAATAAAAAAAAAAAAAACACCCCATAAGGCTGTACACGAATATACGAGTTCTGTTTGAAATAATCGCTAATAATATTATGGTAGATATTTACGGAAGATCAGCTAAAACTAAAACCCAACAAGCACCAAGTGAAGATTTACTCAAGCGAGTAACAAGACAGATCAATGATGAATTATCTGAAATGATCAATCTTACAAACGTTGATCCAAACGAACTTGTTATATTTCAAAACCGTGAAGGAAAATTAATGACGAGTAATATTTCAATCAGCGATATTATTATTTGTAATCGATTATCGCGAGAAGGTCTTATTGCTGTATACGACAGCGGCGGAAAACTTATTCCTAGTGCTGTTGCTCCATCGTCGATCAGTAGTGATAGGTTGTTAAAATCCGGTGATAACATGAACAACAATAAAATTATTAGCGTAGGAGAACCATCAGATGATCTCGACGCTGCAACGAAGAAATATGTCGATGATAAGGAAATTCCAGTGACAACTTCGTTGACGATAATCAACGATGGAATGACCACACTCAAAACTGATTTTTCCAATCACGTACAAACATTTCTAAATTTTCGTAGAAACATAAACAGAACTATTAATGCTTTTTTTGGATGTCCAGCAGCTGTTGACATTAAACTCGCCGACATTAACACAAAACTCAACGATATTGTCAGTTGAATTCCTGATATCGTTGAAAAAACTAATCTGATTAAAATTCATCACGGCGAACAGATTGCTAATGTGGTATACACAGTATCATCAGGATCATCAACATGGACACAGCAAAATAACGCTATCAGACACACCGCGACGGTTACTGGTGTGTATAGGCTGTCCGTATTTAGTGGTGCAAAATTTAGGATATTTACTACATTTCCATGGCGTCATTCAACCGATAATTTTTCTGGAACCGTGTCTATTGTATTAAATAAAGATAACGAAGAAATATTTATACTGGACCCATCCGATAAAACAATAACCACAGCGTCTTACTGGTGGTGTCTGGAATTTGTCGCCGAAACACCTCAATTAAGTACTTGATAGCAATATAATGATAGACGTTCAGCGATATAGACACAATCAAGTATGTGCGTGGCAAACTAAACTAAAAAATATCATCGACGATTTTACAATAAAAGTGAGAAAATATCGAAGACGCGTGGTTGTCGTTGACATAGTTGTCTATTCAGTTTCTGCGCTCATTGCTGGAACCTGTGTAATATTGTCAACAATAACAATGACCGCGCCTGTAGTTGTAACGATTATCTTTTCATCTGCAACAACTATCGCGGGTATTTTTAGCATTATTGCAAAGAAGATAGATACATGCAAGAACACAAAATTACACGAGTATGTGGTAAAATTATATACATCAACAACAGCATATTCCAAACTATCATCGTTGATTTCGTCGTCGTTCAACGATGGCAAAATATCCGATGAAGAATTCAGTGCGATGGTAAAAATCTACAATGAAGTATTTGACGAAAGTATTGAAGAAATCAATGATTTAGAATAATAATAGTATAACAATGACAACGTCGCTGGCTGACTCCGTGACTATGTCACGGGAATTATTACAACAAATCGTCACTAATACTGCTCCGGTAAAAACTACAATGATATCAGCGAATTAAACTAATCCTGAATTCAGTATTAATTTTCCAACTGTAATACCAACAAAAGAAATTGCATTAGCGCAATTACGAGTTTATTATAGTTGGCGAAATATTAGATCAAAATCATTCGGTGAACTACAATCAAATAATTCATTAGTATTTGCAAATAAAAACAAACCCGATGGAACTCCTGATTGGCAAGTAGCCAGTATTCCAACGGGCAGTTATCAGATAGAACAAATCAACGAAGAATTTCAGCGCAGGATTAAATCTATCACAGGAAAAGAATCAAAGATTGCCATTACTGTTCATGAGCCAACCCTGTCATCGGCCATCGAAATATTATCACCGGATTACGCCGTGGACATATATCAATCTTCAATCAGATCAGTATTAGGATGGCCTGAAGTTGTACCGGTTTATCAAGGACCACCAGAACCACGCCGAGATGAATTTCTGACAAAGGAAACAAAATTCATCAAAACGCCCGAATACAAAGTAAATTTCCCGTGGACCGTTGATAAATATTTTATCGATGGCGCTGAAATTATTCCTGATTTGAAGGAAATTCATGTAAAGGGATCCCCACATTGGATCTTTGATAAACAACCCATCATCGATGTAACTAAAGCAATGGGTGATGAATTTGAACGAGTTTCTCGTGATGTTGTTAATTTATTCAAAATCATAATGCAAAATTACAACGAGGATACGAAAAAAAGCATCATCGATGGAATTCAACACTTAAATCTAGTTTCGTATGATTTTGATCATATCAGACACATCATAACTAGAAATGTACATCATAATTAAAGTAGCTTATAGATCATAGACAGATTCAAAAAATAATCAATGATCTTACATCACCGATAATAGATCCTATTGATATTAGTGAAGCTATTAATGATCTTTTTCTAAAAATACTCGAATCATGGGAAAAAATAGCCCCACCGCCAGATATTCTCAGATATAATAATAATCCATACAGCGAAGGTTGTCATGTTTCTCCAGGAATCGTCAATATCACATCGACGATCGCAGTCAATCTAGTATGTGATGTCATTGATGGTAGTTATCAAGTTGATGCTGAAAAATCCAATCAAGCCCAACAAGGATACATTCAGTATTCATTTACCCCTCAAGTACCACCAGGGTATTTGATTGTATCAGAACCAATCAATATTGTTTATTTAAAATGTCATGATCCACTCTTATCGCGGATACATTTCAGACTTACTGACCAGACTGGACACTTGTTAGACCTTAGGTCAGAGATGTTAATTTTAAATCTGTATCGTAGAAACATCTATCAATGAATTTTTTTATACTGAAGTCAGAAATGAATTATCCTTCTTGTCTAGCTGGTTCAATAAGTCAAGGATACAATGATTTTCTGGTCCCGTGACTATGTCACGGCTGAGGCCGCTATCGTAGTTGCAGAATCGGTACATTTTCAT
>JAECUM010069221.1:0-17345 GCA_016617855.1 Megalonaias nervosa
CCAGGGACTCCACATTCATGGTACGGAAAAGGCCTAAGATTACCAGGGACAGTTTACTGATATCTCCTATGTCCAATTTTGATTTACTAGATGCTGCTAAAAAATAAAAAATAAAAAAATTTAGAGGAGTTTTTATGCGTGATCAATTACCAAAAACAACCAAACAATATTGAAACCGGTATTATTAATCTCGATGAAAACTCTGGTCCAGGCACGCATTGGGTCGCTTATGCAATTGATCCA
Source organism: Megalonaias nervosa (assembly GCA_016617855.1). NCBI lineage: Eukaryota > Metazoa > Mollusca > Bivalvia > Unionida > Unionidae > Megalonaias > Megalonaias nervosa. The sequence continues at coordinate 244 of JAECUM010069221.1, forward strand.
CGTGTAATTATTTATTTTGATTCATATGGACTAGCTCCACCAAAAGAATTCTTAAAGTATATTAGCGGCTATCTAAGTACTCCAATATGGTATTCAACGTTACCTACACAAACATTAACTGATCCACCAATATGTGGTCGAGAAGTACTTAACGTACTTGATGCTATATCAAAATCAACAAAACCACCCCACAAAGTTGTACATGAATATACTACGACGTCACATTTAAACAGACATTGATAGATATAATGGTGGATATTTATGGAAGATCTTCTCGTGGTAAAGGTCATCAGCAAGCTGATTTATCTAAATACGCAACTCTCGATCAGCTCAGAAATGAAATCGATGATTTATTAAACATAACCAGTGTGGATCAAAATGAAGTAGCCGTTTTTCAGGATAAAGAAGGACGATTAAAAACTAGTAATATGCAACTGCCAGATGTACTTATACGAGTTCCTAATGCGGTTGTTAATAATATAGTTACTTTTACTGATCAAGGTAAAATACAAGATTCCGGTACGTCAGTCAGCGATTATATTAAGAAAGCTGGTGATTCATTTACAGGTTCAATTATTATGAATCAAAATAAGATTATAGGTCTTGGAAACCCAACCGCAGATACAGACGCCGCAACAAGGAAATATGTCGACGATCAAGAATCTAAATACGTATTGGCCAACGGTGGCATAATGCGTGCATTTCTTAATATGAATAATAATGGTATTAATAATCTTAGAACACCAGAATATGATTTTGATGCTGCAACGAAGAAATACGTCGATGATAAGGAAATTCCTATAACAACTTCGCTAGCTAGAATCAATGACGAAGTGACTACACTCAATGGTACTTTTACTAATCACGTACAAACTTTTTTAAATTTTCGTAGAAATGTAAACAAAACCATTAAAGATTTTTTTGGTGATCCACCAACCGTTGACATAAAACTCTCCGACGTTAACGTGAAACTTAATGATATTGTAAGTGGAATACCTAATATTGTTCAAAAAACTAATCTGATTAAAATTCCACACGGACAAATTAAACATATCGTATATACAGTAGCATCAGGATCATCAACATGGAAACCACAAAATAACACACTCGAACATACCGTAGAAGTAACTGGGTTATACAGGTTATCTATATACGATTCGGAAATTAATGCTGCCACTTCAATATCACCGAATGAATATCGTAATCCTCTATTGGTGATGCTAACCAAGAACATCAAAGAAATCTTTACGTTAATATCAACGGAAATACCTCCGAGACGTTACTGGTGGTGCCTAGAATTCGTAGCTGAAACTTAATTAAATGACGTTGTTAGTATAATGGATCAACCTCAGTCTCGCATTGACGTTCAACGTTACAGATGCAATCAAGTATATGAGCGTCTGAATAAACTAAATAATTTTATCGACAATTATAACACGAAAATAAAAAAATACAAAAGACGTATAGTTGTTATTGATGTAGTTGTTTACTCGGTTTCTGCTGTTATTGCTGGAACAGGATTATTATTATCAACATTGACGATGACAGCACCTACTGTTATAACCATTATTGTTTCAGCATCAACGACTATTGCTGGAGTTCTCGGTATTATAGCCAAAAAGATAGATACTTGTACAAATGCTAAATTGCACGATTATATGATTAAATTACATACAGTTGCAGATGCATGTTCTAAACTATCTTTGTACGTTTCTTCGTGTGTTAGTGATGGTGAAATATCCGATACTGAATTCACGATGATGATGAAAACCTATGATGACGCTTTTAAGGTGATCGCTAATGATTTTAATGAATAAATAATAATGATAATAATAATGACAGACAGGGAGTTACTTCAGCAGATCGTTACTAATACGACTCCGTCTAAAACTACTATGATATCGTTAAGTTCGACCAATCCGGAATTTAGTGTCAATTTTCCAACATCAATTCCTGCAAAAGAAATAGCATTAGCGCAATTACGAGTTTATTATAGCTGGCCAAATATTAGATCAAAACCGTTTGGTGGACTACAGCCAAATAATTCATTAGTATTTGCTAATAAGAATAAGCCTGATGGAACTCCTGATTGGCAAGTAGTTGCTATTCCAACGGGCAGTTATCAAATAGAACAGATTAATGATGAATTCCAACGCAGAATTAAATCTATTACAGGAAATGAATCAAAAATAGCAATTACTGTCTACGAACCAACACTATCTGCGGTGATTGAAATAAATTCCCCTGATTATTCTGTAGATATTTATCAAAGTTCGATTAGATCAGTATTAGGATGGCCTGAAGTCGCACCTGTTTATAATGGAGTTTCAGAACCAAAAATAGAAGAATTTAAAACGAGTGAAGAAAAATTCATTAAAGATCCAGAATATCGAGGAAAACAACCATGGAGTAATACAAGATTTGGAGTTCCAAACGACGATAGATATTACTTTACCGATTTTGACGGTAAAAGAATCCCCAAGTTGAATAAAGCATTATTTATTGTTAACACAGACACCAGGACGAAGATTAGTTTCTATACTGTTGATGTAAGATTTATTAAACATTTTTTAGTTACTCTTAAACCTGAATACGATAAAACGTTTAATGATTTAAGAAATTTACTTATTTCATTATCACAACATTATAATGAAAGTGTAAAGCAGCAAATAATCGAGTCAATAAAACATTTAAATGGAATCTTATTCGATTTATACATCGTTAATCGAAGTATTATAAACACTGCGACTAAACTCGATGGAAATCGTTACACAAATCCAGAATCTAAACAAGTATTTCTTGATCATTATAAATAACAGAAAAAGATTTACAAACATTTGTTATACCAGATTTAAATAACGCTGAAATGAAGAAATCATTAAATGATCTTATTGAAGAATATTATCCGGGAGTAATTGAATCGTGGAAAAAAATAGCCCCACCACCGATTATACTAAAACACAATAACAATCCCTTTGGTGCCGGACGTCATATCTCACCTGGTATTGTTAATATAACATCTACGATCGCGGTCAATCTAGTATGTGACGTAATTGATGACAGTTATCAAGTAGATCTTTCAAAATCTAACCAGGCCCAACAGGGGTATATACTATATACATTTAGTCCTAACGATTCGCCTGGGTGGTTAATTGTATCTGAACCAATTAATCCAGTTTATCTACGTGTACATAATCCATTTCTGACAAGAATAAATTTCAAACTTACTGACCAGGCAGGAAACATTTTGGATCTAAGACAAGAGTCTCTTAATATTAATTTGTATATACGCTCGTAGAACGTCTGATTATTTAATTAGGGGACAAAAAAATAATCTGATGAGTAAATACATGAATAATAATCAATTTCTATGATTAAAGCAATTGTATATATATAATAAAGCGAGATAACTTGGCTATCTCTCTCTGCGGAGTAAATTGAACGATTATTTCCCTTACTACTACGTTCGATTTACAGACAACAAATACTTCTTTTTTTCGTTAATTATTTAGTGACTTATTTCTTTTTCTGTAGGTGATTAGCTGTTAGTAAAGCATCAATTTGTAACAGAGAGGGATATTGATGCATCTTTTAACTCTGATAACCTTAAATTCACGTCGGTTTATACGAGTGCGTAAAGTTATTTTTAGCTATAACATGTATTTGACCATAACGAACGATAACTCTTACAGAAAATGTAATGTGCGATTATTTTATACAGTATATATAAATAATGTTTGTAAATTAAGTAAATATACGCTACAGTTGTACAATAATTGTGATTTTATTCAGTATATTGGTCGTACGTAATTTGTCTGCTTATTCAGTGTTGGGTTAACTACATAATAATTTTAAAACGTCTATATGTATGAATCGGAAAATGGCTCAGTGGTATAGTTGTTGAACTATGATACTGACGACCGTGGTTCGATTCCTGTGGCTGACGAGTGTCGACAGTATTCGGAACGATGCCATTTTATATATAAGGTTGGGGAGCTCAGCCCCAACGAATTCAACCCCTCATCACGTTAAACAACGTGGTGAGTGCGTTTTGCATTTACCCCGGGGTTTGATTTGGTGGGGGTTTATTGAATTCGCAATACAGAGCTCCCTAAAATAATCAGTAGCATGCCTGAGCTCTCTACCTCATTTGAAAGACCCCCACAAGGAAACATTCAGAAAGAATGCTAGCCAAATAGAAACAGAACATGGAGTGCCAATAACGGTCATAAGAAAGACATCATCATGCAAAAAAAGGACTCCATGAAAGACACAAATTATTTTTGATATTTTTAGGCCAAACATCAAGGTCAAAAGTTAAAAACTTGAATGTCAATTATTTTTTTATTTTAAAGAAATAATTATTATATAATGAACCAAGAAAACATTAATGATATTATTTCTGCTATTAAAAAATTAAAACATAACGGAATAAATCTATCTGATAATCTTGATCCTGAGAAAATATTATGTGATTATGAAATATTAAAACAAAGAAAAATTGACAGTAAGTACACATTACCATCCAATTATAAATTTGTAAAATTAATCTATCAGTCTATGCTTGAATCATTAGCTATGGTAAATGAAAAACAGGTAAAGCTATTTGCACCTCTTGCACGTTCGATCGAAAATATCAGATCCGAACTTTCTCGTGAATACGAAAAAAAGAAGATTGTAGATAATCGTGTAATGCAATTAAGAAAGATTATGCTATTTGATTCTGTCAAAAGTGAGAGTGACACTGAGAGCAGCGACGGTGAAGGTACCCATGGCAAAATATAGAGTTGAACTATATACAATTTATTTGTTAAGAGTACAGAGTTAGATAACATATTCAAATATTATCCGCTGATTATATGTTTTCGAAAATGCTGATCTAGTAATATTATCTGCAACGCGTTTTACTGAAGGTGATATTATGTCAAAATATTTTGCAGCAGAATTAATTGACTTGAACACAATTTCTTCACCATCTGCATTTACAGATTTAACAGATCTTGCAAATCGTGCGCCGCCAGTATTTCCGAATTTACAATTTTGACTCTGTGTAGTAATACGTAGATTTCCAAGTGAATTGTCAAGCTTATTGCCGTTGATGTGGTCAATCACATATCCATCTTTGATTATTCCAAAAAAACACTCGTAGGTAAATCTATGTGAGTAATAATTTTTCTTGCCATTAACAGTAAATCTAAGATAACCATTATTGTTAACCCTACCTACTGGTTTTTTTGATCGGCAGTTTCTAATAACACCATCTCGAGACGCCTCATAATTTGTATATATTGGATGTTTCACAAATTCGTTTTGCTCCATTATATATATAATATTATTTGTCTAAATCATTGTTTTGAAATCTAACCAGATAATCTTCTACGGTTTTTATAGGAGATTTACCTGACGTCAAAGTATTATTTTTTTTGTCATAATATCGTTTTAATTCTCTGTATTTTTTTCCGCCACATTTTAGACACAATTGAGTTTTTCCCCTCACTCCAACACCACACTGAATACATGGTATTGGTCCTGTACTTCCAGTTTTGATATTTTGCATATGGTAGTAGCAGTATTTGTTCACGCACGATTTATTACAAAGAGAAGTATATCCAATTCTGAGCCAAGCACATTTGTTTTTTGTTTCAATCATTATATATACTAAAATTTTAATTTAAATACTTGTCTTAATTATATGAACGAATTATCGGCAATTGAACCTTCCCCTGCTAGATTCGATCTTGACAGACTATCAGAATATAAATATAGTACTTTGATGCAAGATCTAGCTTTAACAAATGAGGATATAACCGAACGTATTCGTGAAGCCAAGAAGGAATTTCGTGACGATGGCGCTGCTTATGTATGGTCAACATTCAGAGTTGGAAATGTTACTAATATGATGAATGACAAACGGGGAAAAGTAATTATTAATCACCTTGATGATCAAAAATATTTTATTTTAATAAAATTTATTGTAAATACACAAGAAGATATTTGGATTATTAGTGATATGCGCGATCCAGTACGCATACAATCAGGAAATAATATTGTTCTTTTGAGTAATAAATCTAAACCCGGAATACTGACTGGTATTGATAAGCCATATTATGAACGGGGGTACCCTGTGACTGCAGTTGTATATGCAATATATCCGCTGAATGATAAACCTGACGTCGGGGATCTAAAGCCTATGAAACTGTCAGAGTCAAGAATAAACTGTGTAGCTGAACGAGTTACAGAACATTTTACAAACGCGATACGTGGTAATGGTTTAACAGATTTACGACGTAAAAAAAATAAATACATGGGCAGAATCAGTTAAAGATACCGGAGCGTCTATCAAAGATGTCGCTGAACTAGAAAAGAAATTAAAATTCCCAATAACAGTAAAAACGCTGACGGGAGAGATTTTATATAAATCAAAATACAAAAAAAATGGAGCTCCAATAGATATTATTGACCATAATTCGCACGCATGGACCTCAGCAGTAACAATATTTCCACGAAATAGAGCGGTTAAATTTTATGATGGACATATATTTGATTTTATCAAAAATATCAGTAAAAGTGACCCTGTATCCGTTTGGTTATTTCAAAATTCAGAATATGATCATTACGATCAATTTGTACGGCCTAATGGTGATATTTACCGTACAGAATCTCTTAATGTAGAAATGGAACATCTTGCGCTGAAATATACTTCAGACGATGTCAAAGTTAGACTATTATTAAATAATTGTTTTACAGTTCCATCTGTAGCGGCTCATTTCGCTCAAGAGAAAAATTTATGGAAACCAACACGATCGGAATTTCTTGAAGATGTCAAGAAAAGCTGTGTAGAATATGGACACGGAGGATTATGGAATGCTAAATATAAGTGTAATGACGTTATTTCCGTTGATATGGCAGCGTGTTATCCTGGAAGTTTTCTTGGATACGGAGAATGTTCTGAATATTTTAAGAGATTCGGACATCCATCACACGAGATGACCAGGGTTGCAATAAACGGACCATAACCAGATTTTGACTTAACCGGATTTGCTCATGTAGAATCATTCGAATTTGCAGAAAATCTCCATCCGATTACTTATGCTTGGTTTGGAAGACATTTTTCAGAAAAATGTTGGGTTCCAATAGTACAATTGCGATATATGCTTGATGTTGGAATTTTAACATTATTGAAGGTGAGCGAGGCGATTATATCGTATAGTCCACAGAAACAAGTTTGGTTACCAGAACCAAATAGATTTAATATTGATGATGCCAGGAAAGAATTCCCTAATCTTAATGAAGATGACATTATTAAAATTACTAATAATATACGTAAATGCAGAGACGAGCATGATGAAAAACTTGCAAAAGATCTTGGTAGAAAGATAATTGGTAAATTTACTCAAGGAGGAGCATATGATCATAAAAGACACTGTACAAGATTGATTATGGACGATGCTGAACTCGATTTTATAATAGCTGATACAACGGAAAAAAACACATTTATAAATCGGAGTAATGCTTATTTGTCAGACGGAATCAAACTAGGTACAATTGTGAGTTATCTTGATGGTGACTCACCGCAGTTTACTCATTTAAGATCATCTATGTTGGCATATGTTTCTATAAATCTACTGTCTATGATAAATAGATTTCCTCGTGATGCTGTCAGAGTCGCCACGGATTCGTTTTATATAAATAAAAATATACAGATTTGTTAAAACCGCTACTTGGTAATGGTGAATGGGGGTCATGGAGAATAAAACAAGAAAATATACTTAGTTATTCTGAATCCGCCGACGTTGAAATTAAGGAAATATATCACAAAAATAATATTCAAATATCAAAGTCATCAGCACCATCTGTATACGATCCTGTATCTAGACATAAAACCGTTTATCTTAATGGGTGTGGAGGGTCAGGTAAAACAACGCGTGTGATTAAATTATTTATAAATAATACATCAGATATGATTGTTTTGACACCGACACATAAATTAGCCAGAGAAATAAAAGAGCGAGGAGTAAAATCGTGTACTTATCATAGTTTCTTTAGATGGTGTGGAGACACATGGACTCCAGAGCGAATGGGTGAGAAATATATACCTAAATATATTATATGGGACGAGATATGCACGGTGTCGTTAGAAATATTAAAAACATTTCTTGAATGGCTATTGACGAAGAGTACTGCTGTGATAATGTGCGGTGATCATGGTCAACCACCACCTTTTATTGGACAGTCTCCACATGAATGGCTGAAGAATAACGTAGATTTTTACGAGGAAATAAATGACGACCATAGAGCTATTGATGAACCGCTGAAGGAATTTAAAAGATTAATTAGACTACAACCAGACAGAGTACAATGTGAAATAATGCGAGGAGTAATTCCAGAGACTTCTATGAGTGATTTTCTAAATTTCTGGAATCCCGCTGATTTAATAGTTGCAAGTAGAAAGATAGTTCGTGACGAACTACAGGATAAATTATTTCTGTTACATGAAGAAAAGTTTTCAGATCTACCTGTACCATTATGTTATCGCCCAACAGATACTCGACGACAGAATATTGATGTTGAAATTCCTGGTGGTGGAATACAGAATCTTGTCTTGAATGATATTATTTTAGTCGATATTAATGTCGTTGAGAATGCGCTGAATATGAATAAATCACCATGGACGTTAGGATACGCCATAACTATTCACTCATCACAGGGGTTAACTATTTCTGATACAAATATCTGGATTATAGATGATCGGATCGAATGGTCGAATTTAGTTTATCTCGCAGTTTCTAGGGTCAGAAGAATATCTCAACTACATAGAGTTATTATGAATTTTACAGAAAATAATGATCAGACTGTTAATAATGACGTAATAAGAAAAAAACTATCTGGTTATAAGCAGTGTGATAAAAAAAATAAGCGTGATTTTGATATTGATACTGAATTTATTATAAAACTAAAAACACAACAGAATAATAATTGTGCAAGTTGTAACTGTAATATGTTATGGCAATATTCGAATAATAATCCAAGACAATTTACTGTAGACAGAATTAATAGTGATCTTGGTCATACACGTGATAATGTGATGCTGACCTGTCTTGAATGCAATCGACGTAGAGGTTCTGGTTATGTAATTGAATGTGGTGGTAATTGTGTGTCTTCAGGGATTACTTGTAATTGTTCACGTACAAATCCACGTTGAGGGGCTCTCGAATCTAATCTGTAGATTGGAGGTCTACCAGTAGATCTAACTACACTAGAAATTGTATGTGTAGTCACGCTCCAGATAGGATCAGTTGCTCTTTTTTTTACCACCTTCAAGTTCTCCAGATTCATATAAATATCTTACAGTTACATTACCTAATACTGGTTGAGGTTGATGTCTGTCATCACTGCGGGGTATATATTTTTTGTGATCGCATTAGAAGGTTTCATTGAAGTTGAACGAGTAATTTCGTTATTTAATGCAGCTATCACACTTGGTAACCTTGCAACCCATTCACGAGATCTCTCACCGGATTTAAAGTTAGTAGATATTTCTTTTGCGTATTGGTATCCAAATAACCGCTCGGCAAGTGTTCGATTAAATCGTTCAACAATTGCCTGATCTCGATGAATTTCAGTGTGTCCTCGTCTGATTTTAACGTTACGTTTCTTCATCAACGATGATACTGTACCAAGAAATTCTTTGCCCGGATCAACCTGTAATAACTGTGGCCATCGCAAAGGTCCTCGCTGATAAATTCGTTCAAACGCAGATGCAACTTCAAACGCTGTCTTTGTTGATAATGGTTCAGCTTCTTTATATCTACTTGCAACGTCAACGACAGTTAATGCGTATTTATATGTGCGTGATTGACGTTTACCAATTTTAATGGTATCGTGTGGCAAAAATAAAATATCTGCTTGATGAACCTCATTAGGGACGCTGACATCAAAATGTGCATATTGAATTTTCTTAGGTGGTGGTAGATAAATTTGCCATATTGCCTGTCGTGCTAACCACGCTGCAGGAACAGAACGTGAGACTTTTGCTGCTTCAGATAATTTAGTAATAGCTGATCTGCCTCTCCAATATCCTATTGGGCTATAATAAATGGATTCCATTATAATATTTATATAATTAATTACCAGCCCCTAACATTATTTTACTTTTCATGGCAGATTTTACTAGAAAACTAACTAATTTATCTCTGACAGATTTATTAGGTATAGAATTTAATGCATGAATCAGTTTTACATCTGCGAGATGCCTTTGTTGTAAATCTTTACTTTTATACGCAACGTCATGAACATGACACGCTTTATCAATATTATTTATTGGATGCTCTCCTGATCTTGGTTGATCTTGATTATCAAGTCGGATATCAAGTCGAGTTCCAGGACCGCAATAATTATATCCTGGTAAGTGTTTTTCCCCCGGATATTTAGCCCACGGAGTTCCTGGTAATTTTCCTAATAAAGCGGCTATATCTCCACCTGTCTTTGTTTTAACAAATTTGTATTTTTTGGTACCACATTTTACACATTTGCCCGTCAGAGCACGTCGTTTATTTTTTGTTGTTATTGTAGTTAGTTCAGCAGTGGGTGTAGATGCTCTACATCGAACACAATATAGACTCATATTATTTATTATATGGATATAATTGACTTTTCGGCGACACGAAAACAGGAGCCAGTGAAGCATCATCCAGCATTACCAAATTCGATAAGAATGATTATAATAGGTCCATCTGGATCAGGTAAAACACAACTATTATTAAATTTAATAATGCGGTGGTTAAAATGGAGTAAACTGTATTTAGTAGCACCATCCGTAGATGATCAACACTGTTATGAAGTACTTAAAGATTTTAATGAAAATGCAAAATTGCTGAATGAAGACGGTGATGATGTTGTTGACTTTATCACCGATATAGATGACCTAGATGGATTTATTAATAATTTAGTGGTGTACGATGACGTTATGTTGGACAGACAAACAAATCCAGCTAGAATATTTTCTCGAGGTAGACACAAGAATACAGATGTTATATACGTCACTCAGCGATATACACAAATACCTAAAGTGATCAGAGACAACTGCAATATTTTAGTAATGTTTAATGGAGTAGATAATTATACTTTAAAGAATATTTATTATACTTGGTGTTCAGGGGATATGGATATGATTAAATTTAAAAACTTTTTTGCTCAAGCACAAGCTGTTCCGTTTGGATTTATTACAATAAATCTATATGATCCAAGATCTAGATATCGTGTAGGTCTGGATAAAATCTTTGGTTAATTACAGCAGCAGGGAGGGTGAATGACAAAAATTAAGTGACCCGACGAGTAAACTAAACGCATTATAACATAAAAAACAAAAAGTCAAAAATAAAATAACAAAAATGAGCTAACCCAAACAATTTATTACTCGTTTTTCAAACAATACGGTAATAATAAAAGTTAGGAGGTTCGGTTTAGCGTTATTGACCTTATTTTTCAGCCCTTGTAGGAACCTTTATTTTTGTAAAATAAGGTCTGTACAAAGTTGTAGGGTTCACCTTCCCTGCTGCTCCCCCCCCCCAACTCATACACAACCTGAAGTGTATGGCCCCTTAGTCATATACATGTTGCAGGTGTCTCATGAATGCTAATTTTAAAAACATTATTTTTGACATTTTCATGACGTATCCTTTCAACTGCCAAAATATATATGGCTAAACAAATCTTAATTTTCGAGGGCAATTGTCGCATGAGATTTGAGCACGTCAGTTTAGGTCATGGTGCCGTATCTGCTGTAGCATTTTCGAGTGGAGTTTGGGTGGTTTAAAGCACTCACCGTTACGAATCACTGCCATCCCTTCTCTGTCTGCATGGGTTCGAGTCTCGGGTTTGGCCAGTTTGTGTAAAATGGCCCTAAATCCCATAATATCATCAACAACGAGGAGATTTATTGTCCTGTGTGCCTTTCAATACATCATCCAAGATACTATACACGGATTGATTTTATCTTGAACATATATATTTTCATCCATGACTAAGTGCATACTTGACGAGAGAGAGAGAGAGAGAGAGAGAGAGAGAGGCTATGTAAATGGCTATAGTTAGAAAAAATATGGCAGTGAAATGCTTGTTTCTGGAGCATGTCTTCGGTACCTTGCCAGTGTTCAGCTGCTGAATTTTGAATGCCTTATAATTATGTTTTATAATGTGATATAAAAAAGAAATTCAACGTGATTTGTACATGTGTGTTGCGTATGTCTAGGCCTGTGAGTGTATGCACAAGGAAACTAAAATTTTGTAAGTACTGGGTAACATTGTCAACCTAAGCTGCAGTATTATTAAAATAAATTATGATAAATTAATAGACTTATTCTAAGCATAAAATCGGGTATAAATTATATTTATCCTCGAGTGTGCTGCTTTTTTAAATATAGATCATATACTCAACAGCTCATTATAATATCTGCGGGTTTGTGCCCATGCGTTCTTGAGTGTTTATAAATTCTTCTTATGAATGGATTCCAAACCAAACATTTTTACATTTTGCATATTTCATTGTTTCATTGTTGAATTAAACTTTAAACAGCTAGTGTACTTTTATTCAAGGCTTGGCTTTTTTCCGGTGTGGGGGATGTTGTGATTTATTTCAAGTCTGTATATTTTTCTTTCATTTGCCTCAAGATTTTGTTTGCTCCAATGGATCTGATATGTTCTTTTTATTTCTATACATCAGAGAAAGAATATTTTTTCAAAGTATTTGAGAGCAGGTTTATGATTTGTTTAAAACTTGATTTTATGACAGTAATGATGTTGATGAAACTAATGGTGGGATGAGAGGTGAGTGTGGTACACGCTGGAACAATTACATTTGTAATAATCTGTGCACAGTTTTATTTTTATTTTCCTTCTATTCATTCTAGAGGCCCCTATCATATAATAAATGGATGCCTATCCATTAATCGTCTTCTCAATGATCAAATTTGATATCCTCGATATGTAACAAAACAATACCGTAACTAATTTTGTGATCTTTGATCAATATAAGGAATAATTTTATTGAACTGGTCAAATAAAGTATAATATATATATATATATATATATATATATATATATATATATATATATATATATATATATATATATATATATATATATATATATATAACTGCGTTGATCACTGATGTTCTGAACATTTGGTTTTTATTCTTAATTATACACTGTAGCAACATGGTGTTCTTGCTATTACGGAAATGACGTGCTCGGTGTTCCGGTGTTTATTTATGGTAAAGAATACACAAATGGTTCTTCTGGGGCAATCAAGTCAAGATTTTGATGAGCTGAGTCATTATTGATTATAGTTATACTCAAAATTGTTTAAACGAAAACGAAAACTGATGTCCGAGGTAGTCAACCGTACTTAACGCAAGCGTATACATCATTTAGAGAAAGTTTCCAAACATAAGACATATTTTGTACATACTATCTTTAACTGTTAGGCATACCGTGTAAATGCAGAATATTAGAGGCATATCTTTTTGGCAGTCAGCTTCATAGAGGGACGTCCATAAATTACCGTATGCATGGTGGAGATGATAGCAAGTTTGACAAAAGCGCACGCCTGCGTATGAGAAGGGTGTCAGTAAATATGTACTTTCTGCACCGTCATTGGGTCAATACACATAAGCTATATGAGATCCATTATTACAAAGAGTTCTAATATTTTAGTCGGTAATGCGGCTGTAACAAGGGAGCAACTGAGTTTATTTACAAGATAAAATGGAAATTGTCCAAAAGGGTACGATAGCGGATTCTGAACTCGATATGTTGTGATTGAATAACAGTATTTAATATGGAAGTAAATAACATTAAACCTTAAAACTGCTTATTTTTAATGAATGCATTAAGCTTCATCCTTCAAAATTAGATCATCATATCTTTTGTTGGAAGGGAGTAAGCAGAGATGTACGCGGTGGAAGAGGTACTAAAGTGTACCCTGTGGGACGGCTATACTGTCTACAATCCACGAAAATATTTTCCATGACAGAGGATAAAACAATTGGCTTTTTAATAGTGGATTTTCCTATTAAAAACGATCCTGGAGAAGAATTATATACATATTGTAAAGTTGGTAAAACAGCTCATATAGAGCTAGTATTTCCAGGGCCGTAGAGAGTGATCACGGGCCCTTGGCTAAAACTTTTCTACCGCTGTATTTCTGAACGTACCGCGATTCGTAACACGGTACGCTGCAACGATATCAGGAACCAATAATCAATGTTCTGGCGCAGATGTCTGACACCTGTTTAATTTTCATCTCTCAGTAGCAGAACAAAAATATCTTACATTGATTTATAGCAAACTAACACCATATTATATCCACGATATTTGGAAAAATATATTAATTTTCATGGGATAAAAGGAAAGGAAATATTCCAGCTAGGAAGAAAATCATAGCACTCACACTCGAAATTAAATGGCCAGCATCTTATAGTGCAGGAAGTTTCTATGTGTATGTTAATTTATTATAAGCAGCAATCTTAAAGCTGTAACTAAAGTTGGATGATTATGTTTACACTGTAGTTGATACTGTAAAAAGCATAGTGCTGGCATTAGCGACCCTTTCGATACAAATAGGAATGTTGATCTTTAAGCATAACGTTTTCTAGCTACACTAATGATATAATAGCCACAGAAACTTTGAGTGGGATGCCAACATCAGATCAAGATATTCATCAGCGAGGGTCAGCAAACATAAAACACATGTACTCACAACATTCCATTTCTTTCGCCACCCATTGGCATACATGACCTGTGTCAAACATGTGATTATGGGATCATACATAAAGTTACATTTGTTATATTCACCATTAATTTGTTATGTATACAAAATGATAATTTTTGGGAATTATTTTGTCAAGAAAAATGAAAACACGATGTTTTGTTAAGTTCGTAACAGGATTGCTCGGGAATTTTTCATACATTCCTTAGTGCCGGCAACTATCAACATATCTGAACAGTGAAAAAGTACCATAGACGTGTAGCGAGGAAAAATACCTGGCAAACCAGTATACCTTAATACGGCGCATGGCTAACAGTGATTCATCTGAACCATTTGAAGTCATCAGTGGAGTAACGCAAGAGTATGTTTTGGCCCCAACCCTCTTCAGTATGATGTTCTTTGCCATGCTAACTGATGCCTTCTGTGACTACAACACTGATCTACATTAGGTACCGGGCTGACGGCAAGATGTTCAATCTAAGAAGGTTTCAGGCGAAGACGAAGTTACATCAAATGACTGTTCCTGGTGTCCCATTTGCTGACTGTTACCTGAATGTCAAATCTGAGACTGACATGCAACACAATATGGACCATTTTCTTCAGCTTGTGACAATTTCAGTCTCGTAATTAGTATCAAGAAGACAAAGGTGATCCAACTTGCATTGAGCGTACCATCACAGTCAACGGCCAATCCCTCATTGCTGTGGACACGTTGAACCATTTCAGGTGAAAACTTTCACGTGCAGTCCACACCGGTGATGAAACCAACACAGAAGGCATCAGTTAGCTTGGCAAAGAACATCATACTGAAGAGGGTTGGGGCCAACACATAGTCTTGCTTTACTCCACTGATGACTTCAAATGGTTCATATGACTCACCGTAAGTAAGTGTGGGCATTGGCAGACTACGCGCAGAGGTGTGGGAGCACATATGCATCAGTCTACAAATAAAATGTAAGGTCTACAAAATTACACTGTGGCTGACGCTGCTGTATGCTTGCTAATCCTTGATAGTGTACAGACGCCATGCCAAGAAGCTTACCATTTTCACATGGGCTGGCTGAGAAAACTGCCGAGGGCACGATGCCAGGCCAGGGTCCCAGTCACTGAAGTTCTCACACTGGAAGATGTTCCAAGCATCTACAATCTGCTGATGAAATCACAGCTGAAATGGGGATTCGGCGTGTTCAAAATGTAAGAATTGTGACTACCAAATAATATATTCTACGGCGAGCTGAAGAGGTGAAGCAATCTGAGGATGGTCAGAAGAAACGTTTCAAAGATTCCCTCAAGTTATCCTTCAAATACATCAACATTGATCCCGAGTCTTGGGAAGATCTCACACTGGATCGTTCCGCCTCGCGAAGTCTCATCCATACTGGAGCTACAGACTTTGAATGGAGAACCGCAGAGGCAGCGCAGAAGTGTGATCAAAGTAAATCTCAGAAGTACAGCATGTGATCTATTGATCATGCAGATATCAAGCGGAAGCTCCTGTTAAGTTGCCAGACAGGTCAGAGGACACATTTGCCTTGCAAGACACACGTACTCACAGAAAACAAATCAATTAGTGATGTCAAGGTTATCTTCGAACTTGAAGGACGAATAAGAACAACATATATAAGAATTGTGGAGTATCAAGAATTGTGGGGTATTCTCTCCACACTGCTGCCATCTAATGGTTGTAACAAATGTCCCACAGTTTTGCGTACCTATTCAGTTTACTGTCTCAAGTCGAACCTAACAATGGACATGTTGTAATATATATTCTGAGAAAGGGAAAGCTATATATGAATAAAGTCTTACATTGTTATGGATTATCTGACAAAAGTGAAGGGTCGCCAATATACTACCAACATAGACAACATTGAGGAAGAAAAGGCTTAGTCAGCAGAGCTATAATTTCATACCATAGTAGTTTATCCTGTCAAACGTGCGTCTGTGTATCTGATTAAATGCCGCTCATAAAGTGAGATCAGATTGATATCATTAACACACTAATGCCAATGAACTTGTTTGACTTAATGTTAGTACAAGTTTAGTAAAATGGGCCATATATGGGTTGCTCCTAAAACATACACATGTAATTCCCAGGGTAAGAAACCTTAATATAGGACATATATTGCTACAGATGTATAAAAAATGTTAATGTGCAGCCGTCTAGTTATTGTATACAAACACCCCACATGTGTGTATAACCAAAACTCTCTTTGATATTCTGTGGTCATTTCCATGAAACAATAATGGCTTGAATGTTAATGCGTTCAGTATGCACTTAGCTTGAGTTTGAACTTTTTTCTAATTATATATATATATATATATATATATATATATA